>PVKE010003142.1:0-74956 GCA_004027555.1 Craseonycteris thonglongyai | reverse complement strand
GGAGAGACTCGATAGCTATGTGAACCCAGATAATTAAGGAGAGAGGCAGTGTGTGTTGGGGATGCATTCAGAGAAGGGCTGCACAGAAGGAGGTTATCCACACATTGAAGTAGAGTGCTTGGATTCAGGGGGCAGGAGGTGAGATCCCGGGCCAGGGCCTGCCCAAACAAATGTGGGCTATCCCGAAAGCCCTGGGGAAGAACTGTCCATGTCAGCTGCTGAGCTGCATGGGTGTCTGGGTCCTCCCAGGTGAAGGCAAAGAAGAAGTATGAATCTGGGTGTAAGGGGACTATGAAGAAAGAGTCCTTAAGATCCAGGACAGTGAAATGAATAGTGGACGGGGGTATATGGGAAATAAGAGTACAGGGTTTAGGGACTACTGGATGAAGGGGGACCACAGCCTCATTAATGAGGCGGAGGTCTTGAACCAGGCGATAGTCCCCTGAGGACTTGCGGACTGGCAGGATGGGGGTGTTGTAGGGGGAGTCAGTGGGGATAAGGAGGCCTTGGCCAAGGAGCCGGGAAATGATAGGTTTAAGTCCCCTGCGGTGGGCCTCAGAAATGGGAAATTGAGGGAGAGAGAGAAATTAGGTGGGGTCTTTTAGTCGGATGCAGACAGACTGGTGGTGGGTAGCAATGATAGGTTTGGAGGTGCCCCAGACCTTTGGGTCTACTTTGTCTGGGGGCAGCGGAGGATAAGGGGTTTGGGAGGTAACAGGCCCAGTTGTAGACTGAATGAGGGGGAGGAGGAAGTGAGAAGAGGAAGCTTTGGGGGAGAGCTGGAGCATGGCTCCCAGGCGGTAGAGAATGTCCCTGTCGAGGAAGGGGACAGGACAGGAGGGTATGACCAAAAAGGAGTGGATGGCCCTCTAAAGAGCAGGAGAGGGGAGAGAGGGCGTCCTATCGATACCCATGATCGAGACCTGGGAAGGGAGGAGAGGCCTGGAAGAAGTAGGCAGAACAGAGTAGGCAGCCCCCATGTCTACCAGAAAGGAGATGGACTTACCCGCTACCTGCAGTGTTACCCTGGGCTCTGCAAGAGTGATGGGGTCCTCGAGTCTGGGCATTGTCAGTCGTCGGCCAGCCCCAGGAGTTCGAGGGGAAGCCATCACCTGGCCTGCCCGCCCCCATGTAGAGTCACGGAGGGAGGGGCAGCCAGGGGGCAGTCGCTTTTCCAGTGGCCCGGTTGCTTGCAAGCAGGGCAAGGCTTGGTGGGCGGCCTGGGGCAGGGCACTGACGGGACCAGTGGCCTTCTTTGCCACATTTGAAACAGGCTCCAGGCAGAGCACTGCATTTTGAAGGTTTCCCCAGGTTCCATCCGCTGGAACCAGCCGGCCTCAGGGCAGCTGCTAGGGCTTGGGTTTGGAGCGCCACCTTCTGTTGCATCCGAGCCTGCCGGCTGGATTCGGCTACTTTGTCCCGGGCGGAAACATTTTAAATGCCATACTTACCAGGCCTCGAACAGGGGCCTGGGGTCCCTGTTTTGCCCGTTTAATATCAGGGGCAGATTGAGTGCTAAAATAGGTAGCCAGTACCGTGACCCCTGCAGGGGCAACCGGGTGCAGGCGGGTATAGAGGGTTAGAGCCTCAGTGAGGCGGTTAAGAAAGACTGCCGGATTTCTGTCCAGGCCTTGAGTCATTTATTGGTTATTTCAGGCGGCTGTGATGGCAGCGGCAGGCAGGTGGGGAGGTCCGGCCTCCCGGAGTCACCATCTTTACACGAAGGGAGGGGGCTTCCCTAAGGCGGGAACCCCCATCTTTAACAAAGGGGAGTTAGAGAAACTAACTCAAGGGAGAGGAGGGAGTAGTGGGTTCAGAGGGGACCGGTGGAGCAGGCTGGGTTGGCCCAAAGTATGGAGGAGGAATGGGAGAGTCAGGTCTGAGAGGAGAGGAAGTGAGAGTTTCTGGGGGTTCAGAGAGCGGTGAGGGGTGAGGGGTCCAGAGAGGAGTTGGTTGAGAGAGGCAGAGGGAAGGACGGGGAGAAGGACGGGAGTGCACATCCCAGTGTCGTTAAAAGTGCCTGAACATAAGGAACTGCCCAACATATGCTCGTCCTGCACCTTTAATTATTCGAGATCAGTGGGGCTGTTGAAAGCAGAAGTCCCCTCGGGGGGCCAAATGGACTGATTATCTAGAGGATATTGAGGCCAAGCCCGAGTAGAGAGAAACAGGAGCCTGTTTACCGCTGAGTTCCTCGGAGAGTCCAAGATTGGCAGGATTAGTGAGGAGACACCCCAGGGGCGTCTTCGGGTCAGATTTGGACTCCGTGTTCCCCATGGCCAACCAGTCTCAGAGTGGCGAGGGAGAGAGAGATAGGCGTCCCTAATCCCTGGTCTCTGGCCACGGAAGGAAACGGAGAGGTGCCTCAGACTTGTGAGTTCACCTCGCCGAGAGGACGAGCAGATGATCTGGACGTCTCCAGACTATCCGGCGTCCGGAAGGACAACGGGGGGTCCCTGACGCAGCTGCGGTTAAAAGGACAAGGACCCTAGTGGGCTGAGACTGGTACGCCAGGGGAAGGTGGGACTTACCCACAACAGATGGATCGAGTGCCCCAATCGGCGGTCCCTGGTCAATCCCAGAAGGGAGAGGAGCAGCTCACGTGGTCGCCCGCAGAGTCTATCTCCTCCCGGGTTTCGGCACCAAATGTAAGGAATCAATTTAAGAAAGCGACACGGGAGATCGAGTGGCTAATCAAATGCGAGCCTTTATTGGGGGGCGGGGGGTAGGCTCCCGGGCTACATTGTTCGGTCCGAGGAAAAAGGTCTGGGCCGAAGAATGCGCGCGCAGGGAAGGGAGTGAGGGGGTTAAATAGGGCTCTGGGGTCGGGGAGAGGCGGATCAGGTTGCCAACAGAAGTCCCACCTTCGAAAGTTCCCAGGCAGGTTACAGCCACATCCTATTTGCCCGGGCCCCGAGGCCTGCCGACCTTACACACACGTGTGGGCCAACCCGGACGCTCTCCACGCCCGTACTTTTGGGGTTCCCAGGAGACTCCACCATGTAGGCGTGATTGATCGTCAGCTCCACATCCAGCCTGTCTTCCCTCTTCAGAGGGTAGGGGAGGGCTGAAAGCTCCAAGCCTCTCATCACAGCGGGGTCTTTCTGGTGGCCAGCGCCCACCCAGGAGCCACCAGGAGTCACCTTGTTAGAACAGAAGACATTCCTATTACTCAGGCAATGACCAGGGCTTGGGGAGTTCCGTGTCAGGAGCCAGGGACCTAGAGCAATGTCCATAGTTCTTTCGCCATGTGATAGTTACTGCAGAGGTCTGCTGTGTCATTTGCTGCCTGTGTCACTTCAGGCAAATTCCTTCACTGCTCTGTGCCTCAGTTTCCTCACCTCTAAAGCAGATATGGTTAGAGGGTGATGGCAAGTATTGAAATAGTTTGGAGCAGTGCCTGGTACAAGGAGAGCAAAGGAATGTTAGCCCACCCCTGACGAGTTCGTCCAGACAGAAAACAGTAAGAGGAGGTCCGTGTCCTTTAAGATGGGATTAGAGACGGTGCTTTCTGTCCGTTCAGAATGAGGAAGAACGCCGGCCTGGTAGCTTCGTAGGGTCAGGGCGTCTGCTACGTTCTGGACGTCGGTTTCAGAGCCGTGCACTTGACACGTTCTCCGGCGGATCTAAAAAGGGGACCCTCCCAACATGCAGACATGGAGGGCAGGGCCCAGAGAGGGGCAGTTTGGCCAGACCCCCCTCGTTCCAGGATGAACCAAGTGGAGGGGAGGGGACACGTCTGAGAGAACCAGAAACGAGAGTGTTCTGTTGAGCCCAAGCAGGCTTCTGGAAGCGAGCGGCTCTCCGAAACAGGAGGAAACAGGAGGCATCTTCAGAAGGAGGCTGGATCTGCGGAGCCTGGATGGAAGGGGACGACAGCGTGTGGGCCGTGGGGAAGGATCCCGGCCCATCGCGGAAGGACGTGGTGGAATGGGAGCTGTGTCACCAACTTGAGGATGTCCCCAGAATGCACAAGGATGCAGAGAGGGCAAAGAAGAGAGGCCGCTGGCCAGAGGGACAGGAAGGACAAAGGGCGAACGTCTCAGCTGGGTGTCCACCTGGAGGGAGCAGAACGCTTAGAGCAAACGTGGAAAGGCCTAATGGAGAAAATAAATGCTCCTGGGGTGGGGGTGGCGATTGAGTCTGCAGATGGACAGACAGACTTTACCCGGGTCCCGCCGGAATCGACAGAAAGTAGCCAGCATGTATGCCTTCGAGCCCTCTGCTGCAGGACTGTCCTCCACGCCAGAAGACGTCGGTGGAGCTGTGTCCTAAGGTGCTTGTACCCACACAGCTCCTTTGCAGATTTATTTTGATTGTTTTTGACAGGGCCCAGAGCCATCTCCATAGCTGTACATCATCAGCTGTGACGTGGTTTCATTCCACACGGGTGGGCGTGGGGCCCTGTGGGATGGGAACTGAACTGGGGGCTCCCACATGGGAGGTGAGAACCTTCCCTGCCGAGCCATCTGGATGGTTACCAGTTGCACCCCAGTTCAGTGTATGGGGTTTGCACAGCCGGGGTCGGAGATTGAACCTCAGATCTCAAAATTGTGTGGCAAGTGCTCAACCTGCTGAGCTCTTCTGCCATCCCTCATGTATTCGTTGTCAAGGAGAAAGGCCTATAAGTTCTTTGGAAGTTACATTTCTACAAGTTGTAATATCACGATGCATTTGTCTTGCTTATTCCCCGCTTCGCTCTAAGTAGGATTTAAGATGCTTTGCCAAAGCCAGTAAGTCACCTTCAATAGATGCTATCCTGGGACAGTCAGCAGGGAAGAGGGTTTGGAAGAGAGACATGGAGGGCCCTGCCCCTCCCCCCACCTTGTGACCTCCCCACCCCTCCCCAGTGCAGCCCGGCACACAAGAATCAACAAACAGCGTGTTTTTGGAGGTCAGGAAAGCGTGCAGCCACCAACTTACAGAGTTAGAAAACGTCACAGCTAGACCAGGTCTCTGTGAGCCTGTGTCCACCAGCCTCGTTTTCCAGAGGAGGCCAAAGCCCAGAGAGGTCGTGTCCAAGGTCACACCACTCATATGCCGAAGTCAGGACCAGCTGCCTAGACTCCCTACTGCATGCTCCATGCCCCCAACCAAGAGCCTGAGCTGTTTTTCCACCAGAAACACACAAAACCTCCACGAAAATAAGGTGAAGGTGACCTGCCCTCACGCTCTTTAAGGCCCCACACGGTGAGGAGGATCAGACACGATTGACATTTACCTGGGACCCGTGCCCAGCGAGACCAGGATGGAGCCATCTCTGTGGTGCCCTAGAAATGAAAATCGACGGAGGAGGGCGGGAGTCAGAGTTCTAGAAGCCAAGATCCAGGCCATAGATGAGGGTGAGGGATGCCCTTGCTGGGGGTAGGCAGGGGGTGAGGGAGGAGCGACCTCGTGAAAGCACCAGGGTGACCTTTCCCAGGGCTAAATCGTTACTGGTTCCTTTCCCCCCCATTCCATCCACAGGGATGGGAATAGAAGAGAGGTTCGCCATGGTGTCTGGCAAAAGGAAGTAGCCAAAGTGTAAAGAGCAGAATTTTTTCCCTTTGACCCAGAAGATGAAAATGATGATGATTGAAACAGGAATGTCAGGGGCGGGGGTGTAGGGCAAGGAGGGGGTTGCTGATGCAGGGAGACGTAGGAGAAAAGTGTAGGAAGTTGTCACCATGGCCTGACACATTAAAAATACATGCAAAACAAAAACAAACAAACAAAAAAGGGAAGCTGGGATGGTTCAGTGGGTTAAGCCCTCACTTTGCAGCCCTGAGGACTGAGGTTCAAATCCCAGTCCTGGCCCATGTGGACCCATAGGCTGAACTGGGGTGAGCTTTCTATGCAGGAGGCCCCCAGCCCGGTTCCCACCCTGCACGGCCCCTGCCCACCTGTGTGGAACGAAACCATGTTGATAACTGATGACATACAGCTATGGAGACTGCTCTGGGCCCTCCCCCTTCTCTCTGTCTCTGTCAAAAACAATAAAATAAATCTTAAAAAAAAGTTATAACCCCACAAAAAATCAAAAGAAGTCAAAATAAAACCTGGGGCTGTTAAAATAACCAATGGGCTACTATTCGTTTCTAAAACTCCTTTCTCTTTGTCGCGGTGAGAGGGAACGCGTTTATCCCAGTGTTGAATAAGGGTTGGGAATTGATGAGGTGACATCATTGGCATCATTTTGGGGAGTCAGATCACTGAAGTGGGGCCACAAACCCAAGGGATTAGTGTTCACAGACAAGCTTGGGGGAAAGTTTCCTATTTTTTAAAAACTTGGTTGAGTTGTGTTTTTTTTTTAATGCCTTTTTCTCCCTCATCTGCTTGGGTCTCCTTATTCATTAAGTGGAAAGAGTGTGTGTGTGTGTGTGTGTGTGTGTGTTTCTGTGAACAATTCTCAAAAGGTCCACCCTGCACCTCCTGCGCCCCCCCCCCCGCATCTACGTAAGTACCAACACTGCCATCTAGTGGCAAAGGAATATTTGTGCACCTGGCTGAAATCTCGCTGAAAAATAAACATCAAATTTGAACAACACCTATGCTGTAATTTCTCATGAGCTTCCATCATTAAATAAAATATGAACTCCAATGCCATAAATATGCTATTAACTAGAGAGCAGAGTGTAAGCGAACTAGGTGCTTGTCTTAAAATGTTAGTTGTGCAAGAAGGGCAGTTAGAATTTCACGAGAAGACCCTTTGTCAGGACGTCGCGTGTAGACAGTGTGTGTGGACAGTGCGTGCAGGTCTCTGTGAGCTGTGAAGCCTCCTGGTCTCCACTCAAAGGACAGTGGGTCCTCCCTTCTTCAGCCTGTCATCACTTCCCTCGATTATTTATTATAGCTGCCTGTTAGTTTACCTGCCTCGTCCTGCAGTGTTGCTTTAGATTTAGAAGGGAGTAAATTTTAGGAGATTTGGGGATTGCCTTTGTGTATTTTCCCCATGTGTCCCCAGCACTTTGCATTATTCCCAGCACATCGTAGACACTTGGTAAATGCCTGCCACGCGAATCTGATTGAATTAAAAATAATAATGCCCTTATGTTTGAAAGAGCAGTTCTGTGAAAACATATAAATTAGAAAAATCTCCCTAATGGACGTGAAGGAACATTTCTCAAGGAATTCAGTCACACTGGTTCTTCCAGGAGCGGCAGTGTTTGGGGTCCTGCTGCCAACATGGAAAGTTCTAGAACGTGCCCGTCATCCAGTGAGAGGTCCTTCATCATGGAGAACTGGGGTCTTCAGCAGCCAGCGGGCGCCACTCAGGATTAACAGTCAACTCAAAAACAGCTGGGACATTCACATGTTGGTGTTTGCCAGATGTCCCTGGGTCCCTGGGTGGCATTTAAATAGCTGGTGTATGCCCCAGAATATGGTATGTCGTGACTTCCTACAGGTGTGGGTGTCAGGGCATCAGACACAAGGGGTGGGCTGTGACTTCCTGGACAGGAAGGTGTCACATCCCATCAGACATCCTAGACCACACCTGTGCCCTGACTTCTGACAAATGCCACATGTTGCCTGATGCACATCTTGTCCTCATGGGCAAAACCCACTCAGACACCAGGAGAAATGCTGGGAGGGTAGAAAACTGCATCACAGGTGGATTTGAACTTGGCGCTGTGTCCATTTTGTGTTCCGCTGATGTCAGTCGATTTAGGGAGCAGTTGTGTGGGTTCCCGAGGGGCTCCCCCCAGGGCTCACTCAGTGTGAGGAGCCCCCAAAGGAAAATGAGGTGCAGGGGAATTAATGATCACAGGGAAGTCCCGGTCATATTTGGGGGTGTGCTCTGGTGGGCCCTTCTTTCTTCCTCGACCCCCACCCTCACCAGAGCTACCTGTGGCCTTGGGAAGGGCAGGGCAGAGGGGCCCTGCCAGATGAGTTGATCTTACTTGCTGCAGCTGAATCTGAAGTTTACTGTGCGGTAGAGTCACCCGGCAAGCTTGCTGCCTGCGGTCCCATGCTCAGCCGTCCTGTGATGTGCAGGGACCGAATCTGGTGATCTGAGGAGGTGGAGAACACACTGTGAGCATCTCAAGTCTGCGCTGTCAGTCCTACGAGTGTGGGAGTCTGGCTTCTTCACCAGTTTCCCACATGCCCCAGTGCATGGTCTGAATCCAGTGCAAACTTGTAGTGGGGGGCAGGTGGGTGTGGGTGGGTGTATGGATGAAACACGGGTGTTCTAATGCGACCCTGAAACAAAGCGTCCAGGGGTACAATGGAAGTCAGCCAATTCTCCACGACCAAAGAAGTTCCATCGCCCAAATCGAGTCAAAACGATGTTGCTCACCATTTTTTTGGTATCAGAGGGAGTGTTCATTATGAATGTGTACCAACTGGACAGATAGTCAACCCAGTTGAATATTTAGAAGTGCTAAAAAGGCTGCATGAAAAAGTTAGACAAAAGCGACCTGAACTTTTCTCCAACTCATGGCTCTTGCATCATGACATGCGCCAGCTCACGTGGTGCTGTTAATAGGAAGTCTGTAGCCAGCAAACCAATGACTGTATTGGAACGCCCTCCCTATTCACCTGATCTGGCCTCCAGTGACCTTTTTCCTTTACTCGAAGATAACGGGAATATTGAAAGGAAGGCGTTTTGATGACATTCAGGACATCAAGGGTAATATGACAGCTCTGATGGCCATTCCAGAAAAAGAGTTCCCAAACTGCTTTGAAGGGTGACTAGGTATTTTCTTTCAGCCACCACATAATAAGGGATTACCCAGACACTCAGCCTAACATATTTAACATCAGATAAAGCTGTCCATCCAAAGCCATTAGATAAACTTGAATTTGATGTTAAATTCAATTTGAAGATATTATTTAAATACCTCACACCTCAGGCCTTTGGTAGGGCAACTGCTTAGACTTTTATTCCTGATTCCTTTAAATTCACTCAGAATAGACACATGAAACGCCTACGTGCCAAGCTACAATTTTAAGAATATCTGTTTTGCTGATAATACTTAAAAGGCAGGGGGATTTCAGAGTTGGGTATTTGTATTCCACTCGATGGTTGATATGTGTCCCTGTGGGAATTTCAAATCTCATCCCCCAAGTGAAGTGCACGGTAAGAAGCACTGTTAGGTGAGCACTGTACGCGGATGAGACATTTGCAAAGATGGATGATGCAATAAAATACTCAACTTTGAAACCGTGAGTCATAAAACGTGACCTTTCCCTGTGAGTTCTGAGTGCACTGGAAAATTATGCCGTCTCTTGGGGTCACTGCAGAAGAATATTACTGCTTATGGCTCACGGGACCACAGAACTTCAGAAATTGTCATTCTTCTGAGGGCTGACAACTGGATTTTGCATAGTTACCAGTGGCACTCGGCCCTCCATAGGCAAGGGTTCCACATTTACAGATTCAACCAGCCATGATCAGAAGTATTCAGGAGAAAAATGTGTTGCTGTTGAAGTGTACTGTGGAGGTAGACCTTGGGTGGTTGAGTCCATACTTAACCAGCACAGACTTCTTCCTCTTGTCATTATTCCATAAACAACACAGCATTTACATTGAATCAGATAAGTAACCTAGAGACAGATGCCCTAGAAAGTACAAGAGAGGATGTCTGTAACATTGTAGCAGTTCTTATAAGTAACAGTGATGTTTTAGAATGTGTAATATAAGAAAGGATGTCTATAACATTGTATCAGATATTATAAGTGACCTGGAGATGCCTTAGGAAGTATAAGAGAGGATGTCTGTAACATTGTTTCAGTAACAGAGAGATGTTTTAGAAACTACTATAAGAAAGTGTAGGCGCTACAAACTAGAACACACCTGGGACACTGGCCCACATTCTCATTTTGCAAATAGGTAAACAGAGGCTGGAGGCCCTCGACGACTTGACCCAGGCCATGGATGACTTGGGGACAGAAGGCAGTGATGTGGGATGGGGCCAGCAGCCTGGCTCATTGGAGAGGCTTGGTTTTTAACCTTCCTGCTGAGTCAAATGTGCTGAAGGCTCTCAAGGTCATGACTGTTTTCTTGGGGGCAGTGCTGCTTCCCTCCCCACCGCCTCCCCACTACGTTCAGATTTTTGTTTCATTTAAGGATTGCTGGGTTGTCCTTTGCTGGGGGGAAAAAAAAATGGTGTTGGAAGACACTAAGAAAACTTTGTCCATCAGCCAACACAACTCCTACTGGTCCGCCCTATGACTATCACAGAACTGTGTCCCCTTTCGCATGTGCCTCAGGCTCTCTGCCATGTAAGGATTCCTCTTACTTAGTTAAAGTCACAGAGGGTGGGCTATTTTCTGTTCTGCAATTTCACCAGCCCACCACAGGCCTTTATTTATTTACTTTTTAAGATTTATTTGTATTGTTTTTGACAGAGAGAGACAGAGACAGAGAGAAGGGGGAGGGCCCAGAGCAGTCTCCATAGTTGTACATCATCACTTTTCCACACGGTTTTGTTCCACACAGGTGGGAGGGTGCCGTGCAGGGCTGGAACTGGGCTGGGGGGCTCCTGCATGGGAAGCTCACCCCAGTTCAGCATATGGGTCCACATGGGCCAGGACTGGGATTTGAACCTCAGTCCCCAGGGCTGCAAAGCAAGCACTTAACCCGCTGAGCCATCCAGGCTTTCCCGTCACAGGCCTGTGTTGTGTGATCGCCACTTCCAGTATCCGTGTCTGGTTAAGATGTGTTGGTTCTGGAATATGTGCGATAACTGCTGGACATTGTCTCGGAAAGAAAATCAGCTCCCGCATTGCCAGCCTCAGAACTCCCAGTGCACTTCTTCAACCTTAAAGGTACAGTTCCTATTCTCAGAGTTGGAGCTAATGCTGCCAGTGCAGGTTTCTGTCTGCTCCCCGCCGCCTTCGTGAACAGCGAGGTGGAGACAGCCTGAGCGTCAGTTTCCTCACATCACATGGACAATGTCACGCCAGGGCCTGGGCGAGGACGGGGGCTGTGTGCGAGCTCCGCGCCACCGGTGCCACTGCTTACGGGCGCCGCCAGAGGGCGCTGCGGCCCGTGCGCGGCGGCGTAGCGGCGCAGTGGCGGCGCGGCGCGGCCCCGCCCCGCCCCGTCCCAGCATCCTCTGCGGGTAAACAGACATGGCCGGCGAGGAAGACCCGCAGGACGCTGCGCACGACATGGGCAACCACCTGCCGCTGCTGCCCGGTAAGCGCACCCGTGTGGCGACGGCGGGGGCGACGGCGGGGCCGCGAGTGGCGCGGCGGGGCCGGGGAGGCGGGCGCGGGTGGTGGAGGCACAGGGCCGCTGGCGGGCCCGGGTCGCGCACGGCCTGAGGCGCGGCGCTCGTCTGGCGGGTCGTGCGCCGCCGGCCGTGCGCCGCCCGCCGTGCACGAGGCCTCGGGGGCGGGGAGGGCAGCTCCGGAGAGCGGAGGTCGGTGCTCCGCCTCTGCCGTGAGCCCAGAAGTGGGCTCCCCGGGAATGGCTGAGGCTCAGGCTGGGGGCGCCCCCGGCCGTGGTCACTTGTCCCGGGCTTCCTCCCTGGGAGAGGGTCACAGCCCACGGGCGCCCCGCACCTGCCACGTCGCAGGCCTGCACCGGCGCCCGGAGGGCACGTCTCCGTTGCCCCGTCCCCGCCCGCTCGCCTGACCCCAGCTGGGCCCGGGAGGCCTGATTGCCAGGTCAGCGCCGCACGCGCCCAGCCGGGGTCGCCCGGTTGCACAGCCAGGACTCCAGGCCGAATGTGTCGGCACAGCTGGTGTCTGCTGTGCAGACCTGTCACGGAATGCTCTCCGAGGGCTGGGTCAGCCAAACGGAGACTGCGCTTGACCCTCCGCCGTGTGCCGCGAAGTGTGCCGGGTGTGGCGGTGAAGGCAGGTGGGACGCACAGGCTGACGCTCGAGGAGGTTTATAGTCTGTAGGAGGCTCCCGAATCACCAGCAGAAGGTAGATTGAGGGCCAGAGAAGTGAGTGCTGCTGTGGTCCATTGGAGGGAGTGGGGAAAGCGTTGTGACTTCAAAAGCATGCACTTGGGGTAGGGTTGTGGAAGGTGAGACTGGGTGGTTTAGCTTGCATCTCTTGCCACTGGGGTTGGGGAGATTTTCTGTGGGCTGGCAGGAAGCATTTGGGGTTTCAGGCAGTTGCCTAAGGAAAGCTATATTTGGGGGATCAATGTGTGCAGGGATGGGAGGAGGAAAGGGCTGGATGCATGCACACCACGCAGGAGGGGCCTATCGCCGAAATAACCCAGTCATAGTGGTGCTTGCTCCTGAAACCAGGCCAGCTGAGCTGACATAAAGGGAAGTGTGCCAGTCAACTTTCCCCCCTGGAGCTGGGCTGTGTGTTTCAGAGGCATCAGCCCCACTCTACGCGGCAAATCCCGAGTTTCGGGGAGGGGGAGAGGAGAGCTGCGGCTCTGCTGGTGGGCACGGTGCTCCTGCGTGATGTGAGTGATCGCACTTCACTCGGCGGTCCTGTTCACTCGGGGTTCACTCTGTCCAGGCAGGAGGGGGAGGGCCCCAGTAGGCTGCAGCCGCTCTGAGATGCTTCTCTAAATCATCCAGGAGTTTTATTTGTAAAGGAGCATTGGAGTGTCCAACACCCATGTAGTGTGGGCTGTTCTGAAGACTGATCCACTTGAACTGCTAAGGACATAGCGTCATATTTAAGATGCAGAGTCTACTTTGGCCAAAGGAAGCATTTACGAGTAAACAGCCAGGTGGGGGGATGTGGAGTTAGCCGTGTTTCTCAGAAAGGCTGCTCTGTATAAGGAAATTGTTTGACACGAGAAGTCAGCACAGCTACATGTGAATTTTAAAATTATGAATTCTAGCCCTTGAGCTACCAGTTGGCCTGTTAAACTTAATGGGGGACTCTCCTGGGTCACTCTGGCCATGTGACAGCCCTGCTGTAGGTTTGGAGTGTTTTTTCATGAGTTTAGTGTTTCTTTATTATCTCTTGGTGGAACTTCTGTGGTCTTAAGAAAAATTTGTATTTATATGAAGTGTTACACCATTGACCATTTGAATAGAAGTTGAAATAATTATGTTCTCTTTGACAAAGCCTTGTATATAGGAGTTCGTAAGAATGAAAAGGAAGTTGAAGGGAATTACCATATTTAAAAACATTTGTATTTTGTCAGGGACCTAGCTGGAGGTAGTTTGATTTAAATAACGTAATACACAAAGGAGATGACTCTTTTGAGATGGAATTTTATCTACGATTATTTGGGGCATTTAAAAATACCTGAACCATGAGGGCACAGAGAAGACTTGATAGATCTTCGAGGCTTGTCTAGCAGGGTTTGGTTTGTCAGCCTGGTCACTTGACATTGTCTGCTGGAGAATTCTCTGTTGTGGGGGCTGCCCTGTGGCTTGTTTGGCAGCACCCCTGGCCTCTGCCCCCTGAGTGCCAACCCCCCAGTTGTCACAGCCGGAAATGCCTCCACACATTTCCAAAAACCCTGAGGGGCAGAACCATTCCCGAGGGGCAGAATGTAGGCCGGCATTTACCTGAATCTTGGGGTGTAAAGGACAGGACCCCCCCTTTCATAGAACAGCACCCACCCCCCAGTGGTGCAGCTTTTTCTGACTTTTGTACCTATTATTAGGAACACCAGGTTTTTAAACTAGATCAGCTTAGTTTCCGTAATTCAAAATGTGTGGAGAAAGCTTCCTAAGACATTTCTTCTAAAATATGTTCTGTGTTTCATGTGAACTTTAAATTCAAAATTCCAAAGGAAAACTTGTATAAGAATGATTACAAACTCTTCATTGTTAAATGGTGTGGTGACAACCAGAGAAGTGCCGTCACTGCTATGAAAACCTTTCTGCAGGTAATGATACTATTTTTCACTTTGAATGAATGGATCTTCCCTTCTTCTGTAGGAACTTTTTTTTTTTTTTTTTTTTTTTTTATCTTTTCACATTTATAGAGAGAAATTATCTTTTTTTTTGTCTTCAGTGCATATTTATTTCTATTTTACTTTTGACAGATAGAGAGACAGAGACAGAGACAGTTAGAGAACCGAACTGTGGGAACTCCCCAGTTCAGCATGTGGGTCCTGCCTGGGCCGGAGCCGGGATTCGATCCCCGGTCCTCGTGGCCTCAAAGCGAGCGCTCAACCCGCTGAGCCGTCCCGGCTTTCCCCTGTAGGAACTTTTTAAAGTTAGGAGTTTGAAAGAACCTTAGAGACCGTCTGTCTTATTCCTGCTGTCACTTTTCAGATGAGGAAAGTGAGGTTTGCTCATCAGGTGGAGTTGTCTGAGGTGTCAAAAGTTAGCGGCAGGGAGAGGAGACTTACCTGTCACGCAGAGTTCAGACAGCGTATGGAGACAGCCCCTCCCGGAAGGGGAGCGCAGTCACTTCCCCCTTCAGCGGAGGCTGTGCCTTGGGACGCACATTCAGAGGGTACAGTGTGGGAAGGGGGAGCCAGTGACGGTCAGAAGAGCAGCCTGAGTCACACGAGGGGCCAGGGGCTGGAGGTTGGGGTCCGTGGGAAATCAGGCCTGCTGGCAGCATGCAGCCTCCACTGGAGATGAAGCTCACCTCTCACCTCTGTGGTCAGCTCCTTAAAACGTAACCTCAGCCTAATGAGACACACAGCGCGCCAGCCCTCAGGGAGACTGCAAAATGCTTGGCCGCTCTCCTCAGCTGTGAGGCCCTCAGAAGACCAGCCCAGGGCTGCGACAGGCTCTGGATGGGATTCCAGAGCAGGGTGCAGCGGTAGGGGAGGCCAGGAAACGGGGACTCACTGTGGAGCTTCCTTAGTCATGAGCCAGCGCTGGCTCTGGGGGGACAAGTGCCCCACCCTCTACATGATGTTGACGAAGGGGAAGGAGGTGAGGCTGCGGGAAGCTCCGTACTGGCTTTGCCACTTCTCTGCAGATCTCACGATTCTCAGATGCAGAGGTGACTGAACAGCGTAGTTCTTGGCACAGCCCAGCGCAGACCCAGGGCCCCGAGTGGCCTCCCCACAGGTGGTAGAGATGATGGGACGGGAGCACGTCTCGAGGGCTTGGGACCCTCACGCGGGGGCTGTGCGTTTGAGGGGAACAGCGCTGACGTGGTCTCCCATCTGGCTTTTCTCTTACAATGTTCTCCTTTTACAGCAGAGAACGAGGAAGAAGATGAAATTGAAATGGAAGTTGAAGACCTGGATAGCAAAGAAGCCAAAAAGCCACATGTCATCAATTTTGACACCAGTCTGCCAACGTCACATACAGTATGTAATTTAGTAACAGAACTAATAGATATGTGCATTTACTGTAGATAAAAGCTATGAAAAGCATGACTGATGTTAGCACATGGCAGAAATTGTGGGTGAGGACGTGGCCGCCGGCCAGGGCGCAGACAGCCTCCCTGGGACCTGCGGGGTCGCGCTGGGTCCTGGTGCGGCCATCGGTGCTGCTGGGGGCTGCACGTCCCCTGACTTCCACGCTTGTCCTTTGTGGCGTCTGGAGGAGGTGGTTCTTAATCAAAATGGACTATTTGGGGCTAGAAAGGAATGCTTGTATTTGGGAGAGGCTCTTCACAGGACAGGGGCCCGTTAGGTTGTGCTGGGGGGCGCTGGCCGCGTGTCACGTAGGTAACCATGTGCCCTCTGCTCTGTCCCCGCTCCCGCCGCGCTGTCCTGCACCGCAGTACCTGGGCGCGGACATGGAGGAGTTCCATGGCAGGACCCTGCACGACGAGGACAGCTGCCCCGTGATCCCGGTGCTCCCGCAGGTCATGGTGGTGCTGATCCCGGGGCAGACGCTGCCGCTGCGGCTCTTCAGCCCGCAGGAGGTCAGCATGGTGCGCAACCTCATCCAGAGGGACCGGACCTTCGCGGTTCTCGCCTACAGGTAGGCTGCCCGCTGGGGTCACGGGGTCAGTGCACACTGAAGCCGGCCGGAAGGGGACGGGTGAGGCAGGGCCGGCAATTCCCAGGAGGACAGCTGGAGGCTGCTCCTCACTGTTGTCACCCCCAAACTAGACGCTCTCCCTCAGGCACAGCTGAGCTTCCTGGTATTTGGAAGCTGTTCACCACTAATTAATGAAAACCATTCCTAGTATTTAGAAGGAAAGACGGCTTTTACATCCTCATGCAAAATGTCAAAGAATGGCTGTTCCTGCCTCTCAGAATCCCAGAGTTGTCGTACACAGACCAGGGGTGGACTGAGGCTGAGTGATGGGTGTCCTGGGGCAGGAAGTGAGCTCAGGAAGTCCCCACCCACACAGGGCCCAGCGGGGGGCTGAGGGATGAGACCAGGGCGGGAAGCCCCTCTGGGGCCTCCATCGTCCTCAGTGACTAGAAAGGTGTTCTCCTGACGGTGCACTGCTGAGCTTTCTGCAGCCGCCTACGAATCTCCATTCCCCGAGTGACAGTAAAATAGCAAAGTTGTTAAGAGCTTTGCAATGAGGGCTCATTACTGGAAATTGTTTTCCCATGTGTGTTGTTTGTCAGCTTTGCGTATTTAAAAATTAAATGTTCAAACTGTTTCCTTTTGGAATTGACCTCGGAAGTAATATACAGGAACGGGAGGCACAGTTTGGGACGACGGCAGAGATATACGCTTACCGAGAAGAGCAGGACTTCGGCATTGAGATTGTGAAAGTGAAGGCAGTCGGGAGACAGAGGTTCAAAGTCCTTGAGCTGAGAACCCAGTCGGATGGGTAAGAGCGCCTCACAGGGGCCGGGCTGCTCGTCACAAGTTCTCTCCTGCTGGAGGCTCAGCCTCGTCTGTGGCAGGTGTGCGGCCCCCTGGGCAGAGCTTACAACTACCTTGTCCCCTCCCTGGGGATGAGGCTGCAGCGTCCTTCCCGTGGTTCCTTCCTAGGTGGTGGGCGTCCCTGCCGGATTGAGGACGGGAATGAGACCCACACACAGCACAGCGTCCCTGGGCACCCACCTGTGGGACCGAAGCCCTCTCTTCAGAGTTGGGGGTGGGCGGGGCTTGTGAGCTCCGAGTGGTCACAGGCAGGGCTGTGCCTGCTGAGTGGTGCAGCCAGTGCCCATTCCACGTGGCCCGTAAATGTCCTGCATGCCTAGCGCAGACGGGAGAGCACCTACGAGGTGCGGGCCACTCCAGCTGCCCTGCTCAGTGCTCACCAGCGAGGACAGCTCTCAGAGTCGGGGTCTTGGCATAAGTCCAGGGACTGCTGAGCCCACTTTGTACGACCCAGTTCACCCTTTGTCCTCAAAACAGAACACGCCAGCGCATCGGCCCGACTGCGTGCTCCTGTGGGCGTGAGGACCCCCCTGAAGCCGTGGGGTGCGGGCGCCTGGCCTGCCCGGGCCGCGTGCTAGGCCTGTCACCTCAGTGGCCGTGACGATCTGCCCCACCTTGTCTCCCTGGCTGTGTCTTCTGAACGCGGGCAGTTCAGTGTGTCGTGGCTTAGGAGGAAGGCGCGCTGCATCAGGACGAGCTGTGCATGTTCGGCTCATGTAGTGGGCGTCACAGGCGCTGCTGAATTATGACGTGTGGGTGGTTGGGAACCCTTTGGGGCTGGAGGGCATGGACGACTGGGGGGTTTTAAGTCCCTCCCGGCACCCCAGATGCTCACAGCACTGGCAGCTCACGCTCCCCAGGAAGTGTGGCATCTCCCCATCGGTGAGCTGCTTGGGGACAGTGGCTGACACGTCTTCACGTTGTACAGTGTGGACAGTGGACATTGATGGGCAGATGAGAGAGCCCCCGGGGGCCTGCCCTGCGCTAATGAGCCAGCTGTTCTGTTTCTGTGGGGTTGATGTTCCTTGTCTGGTCCTTACCAGCCTCATGCTTATGAGATATTTAGCGCTGTGAACACTGTTCCTGAGGCTGGTGTGAGGCCAGTGACGTGATTGGGGGAGAACTGTTTTAAGCACAAGACGGTGGGAGACTGTTAACTCTGAAAACGGGTCAAGGAGTGGCCATTTGACTCTAGTTAAGAACGGTGCCGAGGCCACTCCAGGGGCCCGGCTGGTGTCGGGAAAGGCCGCCATGGATGGACTGACATGCCTGGGCCCCCCGCCCTCTAGGAGAAAAGGTGGGTCACAGCGAGCCCAGTACTGGAGGCCAGGTGGTCTGTCCAGAGCCGCACGGGGCCCGGCTTCCTTGTCCCTCTGCATCCAGCACGCTGGAGACTCAGCCGAGGTCTCATGAAGCAGCACCGGGCCCGGGTCACGGGCCGTGCACATGGGTGGCCCGTGTGCGGCAGAGCAGACGGGCACTGTCCCTCCAGCCTTTGCTGGGTGATAGGCGGTCTCTAGGGCGTCTTTGGTACATATATTTTTTTGGAAATGCTAGTTTTTAGAAATGGGAGTGTGTCATTGAGTCTCCATGAGACCCTGCAGGGGTCCCTGTTTCCCAGCAGATGAAGAGAGGGCACTGACCCGTTTGGACTGGCCGTCCCCTGCCTGTCACGGCCGAGACCGGTCGTTAGAGAGCTAAGTAATGCCGGAGAGCACAAGGCCACACACAGACCTGAGTGTTCATCCTTACTTGGCACAGGTGTGTGGCACGCCTGCCGTGGGTGCAGATGAGACGGATTCTGTGCTACGTAAACCGTGGTCACATGTCTTTCTCAGTTTATACCTGTAGCTTTTCTTCAGGCAGGTTCTGAAGACAATCGTGGGCGGTCTGAGTGCAGATCCCTCTCAGACTCCTGCAGTCTTTCCTGCTGTTAGAATCGTCTCAGCCAGACTGAAAGCATTTCTTATGGCTCATTTTACTCTTGTGCTTATATTTTTATAATATTTATATAAAGCAGGTAACTATAGTCACAGACAGATTCACAGCAGCCTGGAAAGAAACAGAGCTGGCTCAGCAGCTAGGAGAGGGACGAGTGTGAGTGTGGGCCCGGGCACTGCACAGGGACAGGAGCCTGGTGCAGGCCCACGGGACTCGGGCAGCCGCGCACAGGCCAGCTGCTCATCTGGCCAGGAAGCCGGCTTTCGGTCATGTGAACGTCCATCACTGTACGGAAGTCTTACGTAACTTGTAACCACCCAGCTATTATTGGTAAAATGTAAACCTTCATGTAGTTGCTGATGGCCTTAAGAATCAGATTTCTATAGAAAGGTACCCACTTTTGCTTTAAAAATATGATTTCCATGTATTTTTGTTCATATGTTTGGTGAAGAAAACTGAGATTTGGTTTGTTTTTACTGAGCTGAAAGAAAATTCTGAACATAGCTTGAATGCTATGTTCCTTTTTATTTTTAAACATTTTCCAGTCTTGTGGACATAATCTCAGCTTGCAGGAAAGTGAGTCTAATGTTATCATTGAAAGAAACCTAAGTATTTTCAGATAAACTTTGCTATTTTATTTTAATATCAAAATTTCACCCATAGATTGTTGGTTAAGAAAGTGGTGAATGTGACAGTGCAGTTTAGAATTCTTGGATAGAATGATGGAGCAGCGACCTTGCGTGTACTGTTTGACTTTGTCAGTCGGCTGTGCTCTGCTCTAGCACCTTCCATATTTCAGAGGCCAAAAGCCAGGAAGTACAGAGCCCCTTAAAAAAAGAGCTCGTGGGTACAGCCTTCCTGTTGGCACTGACTCATGAGAAGATGCTGTAACTGTGAGGTTCTCATGTGCGTCCTGGTACTAACTACATGGTGAGAGTTTAAATCATTTTTAAGTAAAAAAAGATGATGCATATTTTGATTCTTTGCATGTTCACAGTTAAGTGTTTGAGAATGAGAAAAGAGATGCACTTAGAAGTTAAAGCTACACATAATTTGCTAGTCGTATTTTATTTAGCTCATTCATATAAACGTGTTCTTGATTTTCTCTTTCTTTCTCTTCCTCGTCCTCAGAGTGGATGGTTTATGAGAAGGGGGGAGGCGGGAGGAGGGAGGGGCAGGGGAGGGGGAGGGGAGGAGGAGGGGTGGGGCAGCAGGGGGGGCGGGGGTGTCTCAGAACTGCCAAGAAATTAATTCAGAGGTACTCAGCAGTAGTTGTGTGTATGCTGGTTTTTGTAACTGTTTCATTTATAGACTATATTTATCTGAAATGTAAAAATCTCCCTTTTCATGCCACAGTGAGATTGCAAATCCATTCCTTAGTTTTTAACTTTGGTATGATTTATGAAACATAGTATTTTTGGAAAGTTTCTTCTAAACATCAGCTTTGATGAATATGCTTAAAAAGAAAGCTCTGAAAATCACAGTGTTTAAAATTAGCCTTACGTTTAGAGACTTAATGGGTTGTTAGTCTGTCCTACAAATGAGCGCCGTGCTTGGGTCTGTTTCAGAATCCAGCAAGCCAAAGTGCAGATTCTTCCCGAGTGTGTGCTGCCCTCGACCATGTCTGCCGTGCAGTTAGAGTCCCTCAGCAAGCGCCAGGTCGTCCCTTCCAGACCTGTCTCCTGGGAGGACCAGTGCTCCTACCGGTGGTGGCAGAAGTACCAGAAGGTGAGAGGCTGAGCAGAGGCTGCTCTCTTCCTGGCGCTCTCAGGGCCACTCCCCGCACGGCCACGGCCGCCTTCTGCGTTTGGAAAAGCCGTTCACAGGAGGGCTGCCCGGTGTCCCTGCTGTTAGTGACTCTGTCAGTTAGGTGTGAGCTTGCAGCCTGCGCACGTCGGTGCTGCAGGACTCGCTGCAATAAGACCACGTGGGAACTCACGGCCGTGAGGAGGGTGGCTGGGGCGGCTGGGGCGGCACGTGCAGGAGCGGCTTCCTCGGACGTTGGAAGAGAAGCCGGTCAGCTGTCTTTGTGCAGCACAGGCGACGTCACAAAAATATGCTTGAGACCAGGTGCTCTGTGAAAGTGCATTGGTCCTTGTGTCTGTTCTGCTGTCTAGATCGCTCCTTCTCTTAAAAGGAAAGCCACTGAAGCCTGTCTCTCCTCGTTGTGAGATGCACGTGGCTGAGTGTGAAGCCCTGCGGTGCTAATGGCAGCCAGGACCGAGCTGTAGAGTCAGACGTGAGCGTGAGGAATGTGCCAGAACCCGCCTTCCTCCCCTCTGCTGACGGCACAGGCCGTGGTCGCCCTTCTCGGGCTCAGGAGGTCTGTGTGCTCCCAGGGCTCCCCCTTTCCCCTCCTGGGAGAGGCCTCACTGCCCCGCACCTGAGCGCCTGCCGGGGTGCACGTCCCTGTGCCAGTGTTAGGAACCCTGCTCCCCACCTCCTGGGCTTCTGGCACCGGCCTGTGCAGTGCGTGCACCGCGCTGGGAGGCGGGGGGCCAGCGGGGCCTGCGCTTGCTTGGTAACTCAACGCACGTTTGCGGAGCCTCGGGAGGCAGGCGGTCCCCGTGCCGCCGCGCTCGTGCTGAGCTGATAGGTGAGGCCCTGTCACTGGATGGTGGACTTCTTTCTCCAAACGTGAAGGTGTGACCTGTGAGGAGGGGCTGGTGCTCCCGGTTTCTGCCCCCTGTTCTGTGCATGTGAGGAACCGATGAGACCAGACAGTCTCCCCAGTCTGTGGTTGTCTTCTGAGTGTTTTCTGTGCTCTCACACAGAAGGGCCTTGCTCTTACTATGGACTTGAACTGATACTTCTGTGCGAAGGAATCCTAATTAAAAAAAAATTAAAAACGTAATACTACTCTTTACTTCGGATTTCAGTGCTTTTAAGTGAAGCCAGAACTTTTAAGCGTTAAACCCCCCGTAGTGGAGATCCATAGGACTTGCCTTGGCTTTTGTGCACACGGCCCCCCGCTGTCCTGGGACCGTTTCTGTAAAGCCCGGGCGCTCCCCCCGCAGGGGTCAGCACGCACCCCACCGGCGCCCCCGGCTCTCCTCGCTCATGAACTTCCCCACGGGAGCTGTGGACCCCGCTGCCTCGTGGCCATCGCGGTGGTAGCAGCAGGAGCAAGACCTGCCATCTCGGGCTCTGAGCTGCCGGGGGTTTTGTGGCCGGCGTCTCCCTGAGCTGCTGTGGGGGCTCCAGAGCAGGCCTTGGTGACGAGGGAGTGAGCGCACCGGCAGCTTCCGGGTCGTTAGTGCTGACGGTGACGGCGTTGAGGGCAGCACTGACCACGCTCACACTCAGCCTTGCACATCACCCGCCCCGTGACGGTCACTGCACTTCAGGGGCCAGGAAGTGCAGGCTTCGTCCTGCAGTGTTGGGGGCAGAGCGGACGCTGCAGTTGAGGTCACAGCTGGACAAACATGGCTGATGACAAGGTGACAGAGGTTCAATGTCAGGCCCTTGGGCCTGTTCCAGCTGTGAGTCCTGATCCCAGAGTGAACATGCCACGTCCCTGGAGAGTCGGTCCCTGGTCTCTTTTAAGCACCTATTTTTTTGGCTGGCGTGAATGTTTTCTTGAGGTGTAGCCCTTTCCTGACGTAAGTCATGGTGTTGATACACTTGAGTGCCCGTAGACTGCACGGACTTATCAGACCGGAGCCCCTCCTACTGTGCCTCAGAGCTAAATGGGGCCCTTAAATTACATTATAAGGTTTATGTTATTGAGAGGAGAGAGAAGGGGGAGGGCCCAGAGCCGTCCCCATAATGGTTGAACGTCTATCAGTTGTGACGTGGTTTCATTCCACACAGGTGGGTGTGGGCCACACAAGGCGGAATCCGAACTTGGAGCCTCCTGCATTGGGGGCCGTTACCAGTTGTGCCGCAGTTCATATGAGTTTACACAGGCCAGGACTCGAACCCTGGACCTCATGGTTGCAAGGCAAGCACTCAACCTGCTGAGCTTTCCCCACATCTCCTTAAATTGGAGGATTTCTGGAGTGGCTTAAATTCTGCTTACTTCCTGGCAGGTACTTCGTGGCAGCTAACTGGTCCTTCTGGCCATTCTCTTAAGTTTGTCCCATTGACTATATAAAGCATGAAGCACATTTAATTGCTTTGTGACTAGAACGTTAGGATCTGTCTGGATGATTCTGATGAAGCATTTTAGACGCCCTGTTGCTTTGAACAGTGGGGATTGGAGACTGCTATTGGCCTGTCATGCAGCCTGGGCAGCATCAGAGTGGGTGGAGGGCCCTGACCCAGTGCCCTGCGTGGGAAGTGATGTTTACAGAGGGAAAAATTATTCTGGTTTCTTTTTATCTTGACGTGGGTGCCTCATAAAACCACGTGCTTTTCTATTACAACAGTGATCATTCTGACGTGTGAAAGCGAACGTCAGGGACTGAATTGGGATTGTGTCATTCAGACAGATTGAAACTTCCATGGGCCTTTTGTCGTTTTGGAATTCTAAGCAGACCCCTGGGACGTAAGCTTCTCCCCACTAACATGGAGCCCCACAGGTCAGCAATCCCAGTCTTTTGTCGTTTTAATCAGCGGAATACCCCAAGTGCCTAAAAATCATGCCTCACACCACAAGCGTTCAGTGTTTGTTGAGTGAATAATGGTTACCATCAGAATCCCCATTGCTGTGACCCTGGGCAGGTTGTCTTGTCCTCTGTGCCTGTTTCCTTATCTTTACAACGGGGGTGGTGTTAACGGCCTTGAAGAATTCTCGTAAGACACATGAAGAATCCCTGTTCCTGAATATTCAGGCGCCGATGGGCGGTCAGTGGCACCTGAACTCTGTAGCTGGACTGTGACAGGCGCCCTGAGCACTGTTTGGGACTTAACTAGTTGATTCGGAGGGCACCTTGCAGGTCGTGTGGTCTGGTTCTGGCTCGACATCCCCACGTGAGCTTGCCCCCGGGCCATCCCAGACTGTCCCAGACCACCTCTGGGCAGCTTCAGTGTAAGGACGGTTATGAGCCAAACATTCTTATTTTAAAGACCCCTGTGCTTCAAGCGGTAGCCCAGGAGCTTTCTAGAACAAGTCTGTCCTCATCCATATATGCTTCCTAAAATACTAATATGTGAATAAGTATCAGGTCCCCATGAGCAGCGCTCGAAACTAGACACCCCTCGTGTGGACTCTGTGGGTCCTCAGAACCGGGCCCGACACGGAAGTTCTCCCTTTGGACCTCACAGGAGACAGGCGTCATCGCTGCCTCTTAGACTCCAGGCTCCTCCTAGCGTGGCTGGAGCAGGTGCAACGGGAGCCGCACGGCACGCCGTTAACTGGTAGCTGCCGTCCTCGTCCCGCGTCTGGCCTTGCAGGTGCAAGCGCGGGACTCCCTCTTCGTTGTCACAGGAGGTCTTGCTCTTCCCGCTCCTCTCTGGTCAGGGGCTTCATGACCTATCCCACGCCGTCCCACCCAGTCTCATGTGTTAGCAGCATATGAAATTACGAGCTGTCCGTTGTTACGATGCCGTCACTTTCTGTCCTGTAAACATTTGTGATCTATGCAGTGTTGATGAGTCTTTCGGTTGTTGCCACTTTGTTGCTATTAACAGAACTACAACGCGTCATATTTTTGTGTCCTGTATAGCATTTCTCTTCCCAAATTTTCTTGGTTGTCCTTACATATTTCTTTTTTCAGATGACCTTTAAATTACGCTTTTAAATTCCAGTCATTGGTACATGGCACTGAACGTGTGCTGGGGACTGACATAGTTATTGGGTCTTTGCATCAAACGTTTGTGGGAATTTAAGTGGGCACAACCGGCAGGGCTGTGCCCGGGCCCCCCGCCCTGAGCTTTGTGAGCTGGGGCTTGGTCAGGAAACCTCTGCTCAGTCATTTTCTCTTCGGGCTGCCTCTTCCTTATGTTGCCTCCACAGTGATGCAGTTCAGAGCCATTTAAAGTTTCTGCACAGACAGTGTGGAGTGTGTGTTGAGGTTTTCACTGCAGATGCTGGGCAGGTACTTGTTAGTATGAAGACAGAGGATGTGGTCAGTAAAAGTATGGTCTTTAGTCAGTCTTCATGTTCATCTTCTGTTTACTAGGTTGTCCTCAGTCCTGAAATTTGAGCATTTGAACTTCAAAAGAATCAAGATTGTAGTTCCAATAAATAGTTGAAAGGTATAAAAACATGATTGTCAGCCTTAACAGATAATCATCTATTATGGGATTGATTATCTGTAAAAGTATTCATCTTTTGGAAATTAGTCATTTCCTGAGCCAAAATCCTTTCTCAGATCTGTAAGAATTTTTACTGTGGGGTCACTTTATTAAGTGACTTTTTTTTCTGTTTTTCAGAGAAAGTTTCATTGTGCAAATCTGACGTCGTGGCCTCGCTGGCTGTATTCCTTGTATGACGCTGTGAGTAACTCGCCTTGAACTCTGTTTCTGGGGTAAGCGGGTCCTAACTAAGGGCCGTCCGAGCACAACCCAAGCTCCCGACGCAGTGGTTTACATCCAAAGCCAACACCCACTGTCACGCATGAGGACAGGCAGGGGTCAGAGAGACGGCCTCCCCGTTTCTGTGCCTTAGAACTTGAGGACGAGCTCGGGAGATGCGTCAGGTTTATGAAGCACTTGAAGTTGCAGTGACCCTTAGGAAGTGAAGGATCCGCCAGTGTTCCGGGTTTTTCTGAGCGGGTGCGTGGACTTGGATCCCTGACCCCTGCTTAGTGCAGTGAAGCGACGTGTCCAGTGGCTTTGCTCCTCAGCCTCACTAAGGGACAGACTGGGGACAGGCCACACTGGGGCCAAGACGCCAGGACCGTGTTCACAGCCTGACGCTACCACTTCCTCTGTGGTTCGGAGCAAACTCCCCGAGTGCCTACGAGATGGGGCGATGGTTGCTACTGCACTTGGCATGCACAGTGCACGCTGCACAGACGCCCTGAGTCCCTCAGTGAGTCAGTCACACTGCCCATGGGTGTGCAGGGCTGGACACGGCACAGGGAGCAGGTCTAAGGGCAGAGCAGGCGCCGGGTGGGCCCCGTGCAGCTGTGACCGCGCACCGCACGGCAGGGCCTCGCTGAGAGCGGAAGAGCTGACCGAAGCTAATGTGTGACCCATGTCCTGGCCACTTTCATTCTAAACAAGGAAACCTTGATGGACAGAATCAAGAAGCAGCTGCGCGAGTGGGACGAAAACCTGAAAGACGACTCTCTTCCTTCAAACCCAATAGGTATGGGCTGTGACGTCTCACTAGGAGAAACTACTTTGTTTCCTGCTTAATGAAACCAGTCACGTCAGTTCTCTTAACTAATATTTTTATGAGTTCTGAAAAGCACATGAGGGCTGTGTGGAAAAAATCCAGGCATTGTCAGTATAATAAGAGTGGTAACAGAGCTGGAAAACAGCCCTCGTACACATTTCTGTGGCTTTGAGCAATTTTTTTTTTTTTATTGGTTTTGACAGAGATATACAGAGACAGAGAGAGAACAGAACTGAGGGAACCACCCCAGTTCAGCATATGGGCCTACACGGGCCGGGGCCGGGATTGTCCTCAGTCCCCAGTGCTACAAAGTGAGCGCTTAACCCACTGGGCCATCCCAGCTTCTCCTGAGCAATTTTTAAAAATGAGTATTTTCTAGTTAATTGTAACAAAGTTCTTAAGTTCTGTGAATGCCCCAATTTTAGCTGAAGTTTCCTGAGGAAGTCCAGATCAGAGCAGCCGGGTACATCCAAATCATGGCCTGAGCGCCTGCAGGGTGACCCGTCCCCGCGCTGACCTGTCGTTTCTGATGTGCCGTTTAGCTTTGTGTAGTCTCTTAGCAATAAGTAACTTCTTGTAACAGTGTTAGATTTTATATTCAATTTAAAAGAAGGCATTTACAAAAACACAGACAGGAAAAGAGATGAATTTTAGAACCTCCTAAGAGCACACGCTCGCTAGCTGGGGCACTTCAGTAGTGTTGATCATTGTGTGCGATTCCTTCTACCGGAACTAGAGAGGATTGAAAAGGGCTTTATTTGATTCTCATGTTATCTGATGTTTAGTTACTTGCATCGTAAATTTAAAATGTGGAACTCTACCGTGTCTTTAAGACTTTTCGTACAGAGTAGCTGCTTGCCTGCCTATCGACGACGTGCTACGGATCCAGCTCCTCAAAATCGGCAGTGCCATCCAGAGGCTGCGCTGCGAGCTCGACATCATGAACAAGGTGCATGGGGTCTGGCATCCACACACTGTTGGGCTGGACACCAGCAGAGCCTCTGTCTGCAGGTCTGTCTGCCGTCCTGTGGGAGGAAGTCATAAAGTTAAGAGGACAGTAAATGTCTCCTTTGGGGTCACACACACACGTGAACAGCTTTGCCCCCCAACTCCCATCATGGGCCTTGACGGCTGTGTGCACTGTTCTGACCCGCGGTCGGCAGTTCTACCCGGGAACGTGCCTCGCTCTACCTGCAAGGCTCCGGTTTGGGTGGTTGGAAGGAAGAGGCAGCACTGAGGCGCCATGTGCTGTGTAGGTGCACTGTTCAGTGACGTCCCCACTGACACCTCTTGTACTTTTCAGTGCACGTCCCTTTGCTGTAAACAGTGTCAAGAAACAGAAATAACCACCAAAAACGAAATATTCAGGTGAGCGCTTTATTACTTTCCGTGAGCTCCTGCGCATTCTCCCAGCTGCTGTCCAGACCTGTGTTCCGTTCTCCTTTAGTTATGAACTTGGCCCAGCAGGTAGAGCCTGGGGCCTGGGTGGGTAGGGCGCCTCCCTGTGGCTGGGGGCCTCAGGCACTGCTTTTTGTCTGGGGCGTCTGCTCACGGCCTGATGCTGTGCAGGACCGAGTCCCAATGACAGGTCAGGGCAGCTCGGGGACGGCTGTCCCGGGTAACGGGGCCCCTCCTCCCACAGACACCGGCAGATGAAGCCAAGCCATCCCGGGTAACAGGGCTCCTCCTCCCACAGACACTGGCAGATGAAGCCAAGCCCGTATATTTTACCTTTTACAGTGTGTCTTGAAGGTTTAAAAACGAGGACCATTTCCTCTTGGTGAACATGGGAAACCTTTAGACTAAACCCTGGCTGACTGGCAGCCCTGTACTGAGACAGGGCTCGGGATCTGAAGTGCAGGCAGGTTGAGAACAGCTCTGTCAGCTTGTTGCTTGGTGAGCGTCTCATGCAGTGAGGCTGTTCTGTGACTTGTGCTGATTCCATCACAGCTTATCCTTGTGTGGGCCGATGGCAGCTTATGTGAATCCTCACGGGTACGTGCACGAGACGCTGACTGTGTACAAGGCTTCCAACCTGACGCTGATAGGCCAGCCTTCCACGGAGCACAGCTGGTTTCCTGGGTAATACGGCGGTAGGGGTGGGGGTGGTCATGTGCATGGTTTGTGTGGTTTTGCCTTCACTGAGCAGAAACAGGTTTCTAAGCACAGCTGCTAGAACTGTGTTACAAGTAGACAGAGGTGTAGTTGTATGTACATGCTCTTCATCTCGGGAATGGTAGAAACTACCTTTGCATCGTCTAGCTTAGGGGTCTCCAAACTTTTCAGCCCGTGGGCCACATTAACGATCAAACAGCAGTTTGGGGCCGACTACACACTCGACGTCCAAATAAAAAAGAATCAAGACAGAGATGTTGTTTTTAATTATTTAATATTATTTTATTCAGATATAAAGATCTCCATGGGCCATAGTTTGGAGACCCCTGGTAGCTGATGCAGAGTTGGAGCAAAAGGTGGGCGTGTAGAGTCGCCCCAAACCAACTGCCATTTCCTGTTGGCTTGTCCTGACCATCCCGGGTTTTATGACCCAATGGGTGGTGTCTGAACCTTGTTAGTCTGTCACGTGTAGAACCAGGTGTCGCGGCAGAACCAGGCACCCCTTTCCTTTTCACCCGGCAGCCACAGCAGCTCCAGGAACCCCGTTCTGTCACTGTCACTGAGGGGGCTTAGTGACCCTGCTCTGGGCCTGGAGCCCCGTCAGGTGGACTAGCCAACCTGACACCCTTTTTAGTCCAACGACATTAATAACAGAAACACTAAGTGTGGGCTGTGGCTGGGGAAGAGTCGAGGTGGTTGCAGAGCCACAGTTTGGTGGTCCTGTCTTCATGGAGCCCCTTTCTGGGAGGTGGTTCAGGGGCTGCATAGATCAGCGCTGGTTCCTGTCACAAGCCTGCGGCCAGAAGCGTGACTGCTCTGTGGTGCCCGTCCCCGCTTGTAGGTTTGCCTGGACAGTGGCCCAGTGTAAGATCTGCGCAAGCCATGTCGGGTGGAAGTTCACGGCCCTTGAAAAACACATGTCACCTCAGAAATTTTGGGGTTTGACACGCTCGGCCCTGTTGCCCACGATCCCAGGCACTGAAGACGAGGTGAGCCCGGACAAGGTCGTGCTCTGCTTGTGAACAGGAAGCAAAACACTGGGCGTCCACACCTGCTTCTAAGCGAATGTAAGTAACAGCACCGGCGCTGCGCTCAGCTGACCAGCCTGGCGCGTGTAGGCGTCTGGCCGGGCGCCCTGCTCAGCAGCACACGTGCGGGACACTCTGTGCCCAGCTCCACACGGCAGGCACCCCGGTGCCAGGACCAGTGCGCGTTCCGTGCCGGGTGGGCCTTTGTTCCTTTCTACCTGTAGTTTCCTGAGAGACTGGTTTGTAAATTTTGAAAATAGTAGCATCAAAGTATGCAGTTTGAGCCTCAGAATATAAAGTTCCCATTTGTCTCACATGTTAAAAAACAGAATTTTGTGTATCTGCTCAGTGTTTGTTTGAAATATAACACTGGTTATTCTGCTCCAAAGTTTAATTTGAACCGAAACTACTGTGGAGTCGAGTCGAGATGTTAAAATACGTCCCCTTGATACAGGCTAGACGTGATACTGTGTTTTTAGGCTCGTTCAGTGTAAACTGAAGGAAATCTGTAAGTGAACTTTAAGAGCAGAAGTAAACATGTTTAAATAATGTAAAATACCTACTCATACGCAGATAAATTAGATGTAAGAAACACTTTCTGGAAAAAGCTCTAGACTGACTGTCCACCTACCTCTTCGCTTCCACGGGGTCCCTATGGTTGTCTCACTGCTGATAAAGGTCAACTAACCAGGTACAATGTGTGAGGCCTAACAGACTGTTAAATTTCTCGTTTCAAATTTACCACTATTTTGTCTTTTACCAAACATGCACTGGTTCTAATGACCTAGATTGAAAACGTAACTATCATGTCATTGCCTATTTCTGTAATGAGACTAAGTGAGAAGCGACTCAAGTCTGTGGTCAGCTCTCTAGCATCTGCCACCCTGATCGGACGGCACTGCTGTGCTAAGCTTCATGCTCACTACTGATGACCTGGACCTGTTCACCCTGAGGGATGTAATCGCAGAATGTTCTGCACTGTTTACTAACACTTGCAAATAAAACTTCCTAATATGTGAAAAGCTGCGTAGAATACTATCGTGTTCCCTACATGACCAGCCAGGCTGCTGAAATGGCCGAGTCTAACTCATCACTGGTACTTACGTCTCTGTGTTGCTTTACGATCCCTTCAGCCACTGACCTTGTTTTTGTGCAGAGGTTCTGAGGCGCCCGTTATACCGAGTGTTTGCCACACACCGTCTTAGCTGGGCTCTAATAAGCATAGTGCTATTGGGCTGCACAGAAAGGAAACGTAGTCACAAAGTGTCAGACGATGGTGGCACCTCCCTGCTTGCCCACAGGAAGCATTTTGAAGAGCGAGTGCACAGGCCCCGCCCTTTAACTAGCAGAGTCCGGTCACTCCACACACGGGGCACCTGGTCCACCCTGTCAGGTAACGAAATGACGGGCTCAGGCATAACTCTGCCAAGTGTTTTTGAGGACATCTTTACTCTGGAATCCAGGTGAGGACGGACAGTCACATAAAAGAGCTCAGTGATTTCAGCTGCAAACCCCAAGAACTAGCTTTCCTTCAAGACCATAACCATTTTTTGAGATCAGCATCAGGGCCAGCAAAGCCCCGTCCGCTTCTCTGGAACTGGCCCCAAAGGATCACAAGGTTCAGGGATGCGGAGCAGAGCGGGAGGAGGACACGCTGATGGGCACACAGCGCTCATGCCCCTGGCCTGCGGTCTGCGAGTGCTGAGCGTGGATGTCTTACCAGGACGGCGCTGCCGGTGGCCTCATGGCGCCGGGGGCTTCTGCAGGTGGCTCAGCAGGGCCTCCTTGCCCATCTGGTAGCCGCTCTTCTTCCACTGCTCCCGCAGCTGCTGCAGCACGGCCCCAATCTCCTTCCCTGAGGAGACGCCCGCCTTCCTGATGTCGTGGCCGCTGACGGGGAATGGGGGCACGCGCCACTGCTGCATGGCCGGCAGGAGCCCGCGCTCACCCTGGTACTTCAGGAGCTCGCACACGCGCGTGGTGGCCTCGGGGTCCCTGCACTGAGGGCCAACGTCCCCGGTTAGTCCCGCCGCACATCAGGCTTCTGATCTACACCCCCACCCCCACCCCCACCCCCGCTACAGGGTGGGTCTCAGCACCCACAGCCCGACGTCAGACGCGCACGCGGTGCCCACGCCCAGCACTCACATCGATGACGTAGTCCTGATAGGGCTTCAGCGGGTCCGGGCTGTCCACCGCCTTCACTAAATCTCTCCTGTTCTTAACTATAAACAAACCAAGGTTTTTCTCCTCTTTGGAAATCTTCAGCCTCAAATCCAATTTGGCAACGTCATCCTGTACTTTGAATAATGAGGCTAAGAGAGTCACTGGCTTTGGGGAACAGCCTTCAACATTTTTACTGACTTTGTTAAATTCCTCCAGACTGGCATCAGTGGGCAAGCCTGTGAACAGGCACAGAAGAGGATGCACGTCACAAGCAGTGCTCGTGTCCCGCTCAAGCAGACTCCGCGTTGGGCTGGTCTGATGCTCCGTCTCACAGGGACCCGCTGTCCTCGCCCATCCCACCCTCAACCCAGAGGGCAGGCCTGGACGTCCCCACTACCAGCGCATCAGGAGGGGGTCACCCGTCAGGGACGACCCCATCGCAGACACCTGACCACCCACTGACACCGCCGTCGACCACCCCTCACTCTTCTCGTCCACTGCAACCCACCCCAGTTCTGTGGAAGTGAGAACCATATGGTCCGCTGTTCTCGCTGAATGTCACTGACGTTTACCGAACAGTGTCCGTGTCTGTCGCTCCCTGAGCGCCTCACACACGTTAACTCAGCCTCTGTCCCTCCCCAGCGCGGGCGGCAGGCAGACCCCACTGTCAGGTTCAGGCGCTGACCCAAGTCAGGGCAGACAAGTGGCGAAGCCTCACTCAGACCCAGGCCTGGCTCCACAGGCCACGCTGTACGGCTGTCCCACACCCCTGTCAAAATGGTCCTACCCCTGTCCTCAAGTGTATTTTTAAATATTCCTTTCTCCTTTTATAATTCTTCAGTTAAATCAGTGGAACTTTTTTTCCTCGTGGAATTTTAAACGAGATGTGTCCCACTGCCAACCTCACCTATGTGAGGAGCCACGCCAAGGTCGTAGATGAGGTGAATCAGATGATTCACGTGGTTACCCGCCAGGATCTTCTTCAGTTCCACCCAGATCCTCTCTCCTGATACTCCAGCCAGGCCATTCGCGTTTTCTGCAATTGCTTCCAGAGTCCCAGGGTCGTGGTCACCGGGCGTATCCACAATTCTCCCATAAAACCTACAAAACAAGTCTCACAGTGGATTGATCTCATCTTTGTAAAAAGGCCGCTGGCAGGTGCTCAAGACGAACAGAACAGCACTCCCTGACAAACGTAGATGTCACAGAACATTCTAGAGTAACCTACCCTGAGAAAAGTCAGTATTATCGGACGTGATCTAGCCAGTTACAGAGCTCAGAGATCACGTCACCGCTGCTCACAAAACCACGCCAGGCACCGCACTCACCCTGCATGGCTGGCGGTGAGCCGCACGCAGACAGCTGTGTAAGGAGTGGTCAGGGCACGGAATGTGCAAGAAAAACATACTTAAAACACGGCTAGCGCTATGAAAGGTACTCACAGAAAGGAGTACATTTGTGTCTTGGGAATATGAAGGACCTGATACCTCACTCGTCAGCGACCCCCTTATCTACAGGGGACCCGTTCCCAGACCCCCAGTGGGTGCCTCGCACCACAGGTGGTACTGAGCCCCGTACACTGTTTTTCCTCTGCGTGCGCACCTGTGATGAAGTTTAACGTAAAGGGTGTCCCAAAATTCACGCAAGAAGTAATTTTGACAGAAAACACAGGTTTATAATTAAAAATTGTAAATTTTCATTGCTCAACAATGAAAACGCGTTGTTCTTTCGTGGAGCGCTCCATTTTTAATCACCCTGAACTGTCAGCTGTCACGCTGTCTTTTTTTTTTTCCATTGGTAACACTTTACCACACAAATGATGCAAAATTCAAATCTTGCATGAATTTTGGGACACCCTTTATAAAACAGGCAGAGGAAGAGATGAACTAGTACACAGGACAGTGATGACCGTGCGCTTTAATAGACGCTGCGTGGCTGGTCTGAGACTGATCTGATGACTGAGGTGACTGTGGACGGGGTGTGTGTAGAGGGGACAAGGAGGGGACTCACGGCCTGGGCAGGACAGAGGGGGCGGCGTGAGGCTTCACCACACTACTCAGAACAGCCTGCCGTTTAAAATGCATGAACTGTTTGCTTCTGGAAATACCCACTTCATGGTTCAGGTGGTGACTGACCATGGTCACTGCCACTGTGGAGGTGGGGGACCTTCTCATTTGCTGAGTCTCCATGGAGACTGACGCTTGGGCCGCGACGTGCGTCCTGCACGCTGACTTGCCATGTGTTTCACGTGATCAGAACTGTGCACTCATAAAAACGACCATTCATTTAAAACATCTTACCTGAAATATCTTAGAATTCGAAGATAATCTTCTTGTATCCTCTGTTTAGCATGTCCAACAAATCTCACTTTCTTACTTTTTAAGTCTTCATAACCATTAAAGTAGTCAAATAAAGTACCATCAAAACCTGTTCATTAGAAAAGCGGGGAGAGAGATGACTGAGCAACTAAGACCTGGAAGAGACTTTGCGTATCTGCAGCAGAACATCACTCAGCCATCAGAGTGGTTCCTGCGAGTTGTGACAACAAGGACACGCTGAGGGCGTTTCACTCAGCGACGTCCTAAGCCGGACAAGGACCAGTACCGCGCGGCCTCACTTACACATGGACTCTGCACAACATGGACACGCTGAGCTCAGATACAGAGGCTGGTGGTTGGGGGCGACATGGGTGACGGGGGGGTCAAACATACAAACTTGCAGCTAAAAACACGTCATGGGCACGTGGTGGGCAGCACGGCGCATGCCTGAAAACGTCACTAAGCACATCTCTACGGTTCTCACCACAAGAAAAAATTAATTACTATGGTAACAGGTGTCCACTGGACTTGTGGTCATTTTGCAATGTGTACAAATAGCTCGTTATGTTCTACACCTGGAACTAATACAATGCTATCTATCAAACATATTGCAATTAAAAAGAATCAGACTGGAAAAAAAGAATTAGAAAACACAAGAGAATTGGCTAAAAACTGCCAAACGGCACAGATTAAGCGAAGTTAACAGTTACAATGCAGACACTCAGCTTCGTGTGTGTCCAGGAGGACATAATGGAGAAACGGCTGCGTTCACAGCAGCAGAACTCACTGGAGTCACCTCACCCAGAGAACAGAGCAGTGGCCGTGAGCGGGCAGGGGCGTGGGGGTTACGGGCGAGAAGGTGCAGGGACTGGGAAGTGCAAGCTGCCACACAAAATACCCACAGGGACGTGAAGCACAGGAAGGGAATGACACTAAATGTCAGGTGGGCGCTAAACTTATAGGGGTGGTCACTTCATAAATCACTTAGACGCCCAACACTGTGCTTCACCCCTGAAACCAGCACCACACGGACGTCCACAGTGACTCATGCAGGTTTCGTGCGCGTGGGAAGCAGTGGCTCCGTGACAGCTCCGTGTGATGTCAGGTCAGGGCACTTGTTGGGAAGATCACTCTGAGATGTGTAAACGTCTCATCACTACGTTGTTTTGAACACCTGAAACTAGTAACTGTCTTACTGGGAGCAAGTGAGTGCTGCGTCGTTCTGCTGCTGCACCTCGCTGTACAATCCTGCTCCGTGACTCTAGTTAATACCTTCCATAGTGTAACCACAATTAACTGGGTTTATAAGTTGCAGAAATAAAATGTCTTGTTACTTTGAAAAAGAAAAGAACGAATAGGGAATGTGCTGGTCTGAAGTGGGGTGCAGGCAACAGGACACTGAACAAGGGGTTTCAGGTTTACTGCAGGAAAACCGACAGGAGAACAGAGCATCCTGGGAGAAACAGACGAGCAAGACCATATGGGAAACTAATGCACTAAGTAAACAGGAAGAACATTTAATTACCCTGAACAGGGAAGACCTTCCCAAGTGTAATTACAGGAAAACAAAACAACAGCAGAACCTTCCAAAAAATTGTTAATAAGTTCAACTGCATAAAAAAAAACAAATATGCCTCCTTGGCAAAAACCACCATAGTGCAAAGCAGAAGGCAAGTGACAGGCAGCGGGTCCCCACGTCACCAACAGGTTCTGCGACTTCCAACGAGGCACAAGGCTGACGTCCACACGGCTCACTGAGGTGCCTGTGGGATCTCATCCACCTCACGACACAATGACCTTGAACAAAAAGAATTTGGGGACACGCGGTACCGGGAACATACTAAGTCAGTGTCATGGAGACAAATGGCTAATTTCCTTAATATACAAAAAGCTCTTGTAAATAAATAAAAAGACCACTGCACAGAAGCATGAGCTCAAAACATACACAGGAAATAAACCTCGTTAGCAAAACTCTCCACCGTGGTCACAAGCAGTTAAGCCCATGAGAGGAGTTTTGAGACTTGGCAGCCGGCGCCACTCCTGATCCTGCTAACGGCACGGGACCGGCACGGGACCAGAATGGGACCAGAATAAGACTAGAACGGGAGCAGAACAGGACCAGATCGGGCCTCGCCACTGCCCCTTAGAGCCACGTGAGCCCTACGGCCACTCCCAAACTGCTGCCGACAAAAATGTTCCCACAGCTGACAAAGCCACTTCACATACGGCACAGAAAGCCCTGGCACGGGGTGACCACCCTGCTTCTGCTCGGACCCTCCTGTCCCAGGAAACAGCGCAGCCCAAGTGGACAGACCGATGGCCCCGCTCAGCTGTCCCAGGGGTCCCTGTGGCACCCAGGAAGGACGCTCAGAACCACCGTCGTCTGAGTTCTCAGAACGCGAGTGCAGTGATTAGTGCAGATGCACCAGCACAGGTAAGCTCAGGCCTAACGCTCCCCAGCCTGTTTTGGTTTATAAGGCGCTTTGTTACGTGCAGAAAATTTAAAAGACTGCAGGTTATGAAATAAATTTTTTAAAGAAGACAGTGTAGGCAAATAAAACCTAAAATATGATGATAAAGTAACATGACACGTATCTATCTGTGCTTTTTCTCTTAAAGAGATTCTCAGCTGCCTCTGGTGACCATGGAAATATAAGGCCTTTTTCAGGGAAGGCCAAACTTTGAAGGAATAAAACAAAGAATTTGACAAAAGCGAAAATAGCGGTTTGGGACACAAATTAACAGTGAACACCAGCACTAGGAACATAGCCAATAAAGGCTTGAAAGAAGCCTGGACAACGAAGGGACTGGAAGCTAGATGGGCAGCATACTGGTGTGTGTCAGCACTTTGCTTTGCTCTGAACGTCGTTCTTCTAAAATTCAGCAATTAAATACGGTAACACTGGGGTGCTGGGTGAGACCGCAGGGAGATGGGCTTTGCCTTTTATAGAACCGTCACCTGGAGAAGACTGGCTCCTCCTTATGCATGGGGACAGCCAGGCAGACCCTACAGACAGCACTCGCTGCAGGCAGCCAGTCCCTGCAGGCAGCCAGTCCCTGCCCCGGCCGGGGCCCCGCATCCGCCGGCCCCACAGGCAGGGGAAGCGTGAGGGCAGGCGGCTTCCTCTGGTCTTGGGGGCTCAGGCCGTGACTCTGACTGGGGGTGGAGGCCTCCACATCGCTGAGTCGCCCCTTTTTGTCACATGGTTGTACCGACTTCCTGCAGCTTTCTCTGCAAGTGACGTAACGTCATCCTAGCAGGGGCTCTAGGGTCACCTGCTGTCCGTGCCATTAGCGGGGACGCCACCATGGCCACAACTAACTGTTGCCACACACTGAGTCATGCCGGACGCTTCCTCCCTCCCTCTCCTCCGGCTTCAGGGCTGGCGTGAAAGAGGAAAACCGAAGACGCCCAGGACAGAGAAGGAGGGGCTGTGTGAGCTCAGCCATGGGACAGGGCACACGCCTGGGCCCCCGGGGTGGCACACACACAGGGACCGTGCAGAGGAGCAACAGCGACCCAGTGTGAGCACAGGCATGTGCATGGGAGTTAGTGTGCACACGTGTGGACATATTGTGTGCATGTGTGTATAGACACGAGTGCGTGTGCGCATGGATGCACATATTAGTATTTGTATGGATGTGTGCGTGCATATTAGTATTAGGGTGTGTGCGTATGCATGTGAGTGTGCACACGCATGTGCCCTCCCTGTCTGGGGCAGGAAGTGCACATCAGCACTTCCGGGTGTGATTGGCAGGCTCGTAGGCAGCACGTGCAGAGCCGGCCCTGCTCTAGCACTTAGTCCTGAGCCCCATGGTCCCTACGACCCCACAAGCAGCCACCGCGACGTCCCCCCAGCGGTGAGGCCGGTCCCTCCAGACGTGCTGTGACCGCTGGGCTGCACCTTCTTCAGAAGAAACTAACAAGCTCTCAGGCTGCAGAACCGGCAGCAGGTGGGCTTCACCTGAGCAGCAGGCCCTTAGACTAAGGTGACCAGATTTTAACATTGGTAAAGCGGGACACCACTGACCGAGGGCAGGGGGTTCTCGATTAAAAATTGGGTCTATCTTCTCCTGTTCCCTAGCTTGTCGTGCATTCTTTCCAAAAATCAGGACTTTTTTAAAACGATGCGGGACAAATTGTTAAAAATCAAAAATCGGGACTGTCCCGCCAAAAGCGGGACGTCTGGTCACCCTACCTTAGACGGAACAGAAACATATGTCGTCTCCACCTGTTACCTAAAAACATGGAGTTGATCGTGAGGTCTCTGCGTTCAGCATCCTTCTGCCAGTCTGTTGTGAACTCGACCTCGGCGTGTCTTCCGTCAGTGATGACATCGATCCGCAGGGTAGTGATTTCAAAATTCTCTTCGTGAAGCTATAATAAAATAGTTTTTTTTTTAATTAGGTTTTCGTGTCATTGGATGAACTGAAAATACACACGAGCCCAGTCAGGCGGATGTATCTTCTCTCTTCTGAAGTCAACCAGTGCACAGGCACCCTGACCACCACCCCACCCAAAGGCAGATCCAAACAGTGTTTTAAGAAACCACGCGCCCCATGATTAAAAAAGAGATGAGCATGGGGAAGCCGGGATGGCTCGGTTGGTTGAGCACTCACTTTGCAGCGCCGGGGACCGGGGATCGAATCCCGGCCCCGGCCCGTGCGGAACCATATGCTGAACTGGGAGCTCCCCCAGTTCAGTTCTCTCTCTGTATCTCTCTCTGTCAAAAATAAATAAAAATATATTTAAAAAAAAAAAAAGTTAAAAAAAATGAGCAGGACAGACAGGACCAGCAGCCCTGACGGCACGCGAGGAGGCAGAGGCAGAGGCAGGAGCCCGTCCCACTGCGGCCGCTCCTGCACCGTCAGGCTACTCCGGGTGTTACCAGCTCCGTGGCACGTGGCTGGCGACAAGAGCAGCAGTGAGTGCAGCCTGCAGCCGGTCCGGTACTGCAGTGCTGTGTGGCGAGCTCATGGCCTGGTGACACGTGAGCTGAGCCGAGGGCACAGTGGGTGGGCGCGGGGGCTGCACCGCGATGTGCCGAGCAGCAGTACTGGGCCTCGTCACAAGGACAGAAGCCACCAGTGAGCTGGAGCTGGAAGTCGGTTCCAGATTCCTCTCCATCTCAGACAAGCTGGTCTTCAGTCCAGAACTCCAGAGTCCAGGCGCCTGGGGCTCAAGTGCTGACATGTGAAGACTGTTCCAGATTCATTATAAGCAATCAGAGCCCCCAGAACGCCGCACCCTCACCTGGACCAGGTATTAAGCTGCTACAAAAGCTGACCTACCAGGAGCCCCAGACGCGGGTCAGGGGGGCAGGGAGGCAGCACAGTGAACACGAGGTCAGGTGAAGACAGTACCCGGCTCCCACCCCCTCCCCACGAGGTGTCTCAGCTGCTAGTGACCGGCCTCCTCACCAGGTCTCACTGCACGATTCCCGACTCCCCCAATGAAAAGGCCGATGACACTAACGTGGTGGCCCCACAGCCAACCAGCTGGCTCTCCCCACACAACACAGCACAGCTCCCCAGACACTTCGCAGACTCTGTACGGCCTCCAAACACGAGGACACCCCACTCAAGTGAAGCCCAAGGGGAGACAAAAAAACGCTCAGAGCAGAGAAATTCTTGAAATAACTGTCACCCTAAGGTGAGCCGGTCCAACCCCCAGCCCACAGCCCCCATGTGGCCCAACACACATTCACAAACTTTCTTAAAACATGAGTTCTTTTGTAATTTTTTTTTTTAGCTCATCAGCTATCGTGGGTGTATTTTATGTGTGGCCCACAGAAGCCAGGTTGGACACCCTTGTCGTAAGGAATAAGATACTGCGTCACAAGAACTTGAAGCTTTCCAAAGAAATGTTCTAGGAAAGACTTATGGAAAATTTAAAACACAGCAAAACTTGAGAACAGAAAGATTGAATGATCAAGTTAAGGCAATCTCATGGGAAGTAAAATAAAAAGCGAGAATATAAAATGGAGAAAAGAGGTGAAAGGCGGTCAGTCCCGCGGTCCACCGTCCAGGTCACAGAAGTCTCCAGAGAGGACACCTGCCGGGACAGTGTGAGGCCGCGGGCCCGGGCCTCACGGGGCGTGAGCAACACGAGGGAAGGCACACCTGTGCAGTGAAACACCCCTGAGGACATCGTCAGAGCAGCTGCCAAAAGGAAAAGCAACTGGCCCGCACGTGAGAGCCCGGCCTGGGCCGAGGTCCCGGCAGCACGGACGGCAGAAAACAGCCGCCCGTTTCTGCGTGGAGGGTCCTCTAGGGCCAACCACTGGCGCAGCGGAGGGAGAGTGCGCGGACGGCAGGCAGCCACGGAGGCTGCGGGCTCTCGGGGTTCAGAGCAGCTCCCCGGAGACGCGTCCAGTGAGGAGCCGGGAGCCCCCGTGTCCGGGCGGCAGCACAAGGCCGGGCGCCTGCCCGCCGACAGTGCGGACGAAACGGGAACAAGCCCACGGGCACCAGATGCGCACCCCACCCCGAGCAGCCGCTTAGCCCAAAGCCAGGAGGCCCTACGGGCACCGAGGCCGCGGAGCCACCAGCTCTCAGCAGTCGCAGGGGCTGTCTTAGCACCGCGGACAAACCACAGGAGCGGCCCCACAGCACGCAGCGTATGGAGGGCGCGGGGCGCCACGGGAATGGGCCCAAGGGGGCGGCGGCCGAGGTGGTGCGGGCTTAGGGGACGGCAGGCGGGCCTCTCAGAGTGCCTGGCACTGAACTCTATTGACCAGCACGCACGCACGTGACCTCCCTGACGGAACCGAGCTGCGGCCCCGCCCCTCAGCACGCAGGCACGTGACCTCCCCGACGGCCCGGCCCCTCAGCACGCACGCACGTGACCTCCCTGACGGCCCCGCCCCTCAGCACGCATGCATGTGACCTCCCTGACGGCACATAGCCACGGCCCCGGCCCTCAGCACTCACGCACGCACGTGGCCTCCCTGACGGCACCAGCCGGCCCGTCCGCTCACCCTGGCCGTGATGGTGCCATGCTTCTCGCCCTTGTTGTTGATCATGCGGACGCCTGCCGCCTGGAACATGCTCTTCATCTGCGCGGGTGTGGCCGTGGTGGCGAAGTCCACGTCCTGCGGCTTCAAGCCGCTCAGCAGGTCCCGCACCGCTCCGCCCGCGATCCGCAACTCATGGTTCTCTCTGACAAACAGCTCTGAGGAGAGAAGGAGGATTTTATTTCAACATGTTAATTTGAAAAGCTCAGAATACAAGGCTTTCCGTGGGCTGGAAACGCAGACGTCCTGTGACAGCGTTTTCATGTGGAAGGCAGAGCGCGAGCCCACGGGGAGGAAGTGACCCGGGACCTGCTGCGAGCGGATGGCCCGCCCGACAGCGGCGAGAACGTGCCGCTCTTCTCTGCTGACTCGGAAGACGGTCTCACAGCACCTCAAGGTCAGCAGCACAGGTCTCAACTGTCCCCAGCACAGGTCTCAACTGTCCCCGAAGAGCACAGCGAGCAACTCCCCTTCTCCAGGCTGTGCCCGTTAGGGACGTGTTCTAGGGCGCTTCTGTGTGCAGTGCGCTGAAGCAATAGGCTCAAGCACGACTCAGACTGCCCAACATGAGCCCGCCACACCGCTTATGACAGACGTGACATGGAACCACCTGCACGCAATGCTCACACCACTGCCGCCTCTGCTCCCCAAAGGCCTGGAGCAGGGGGCCCCTGGGAGGTGCTCAGCACAGGACAGAGCGACGCCCACGCAAACACCCACGCAACCAGAGGACGCCCCGCGGACAGGAGAACAGGGCACCCAGGAGCTGGCGTCCTGTGGGACATCAGGGGACCTGAGACAGGGCCTGTCCTTGACCATGATGGGGCGACACCTCGTGACCATGTCTGACACCGAGGACACAGCCCTCAAAGCCACCACCCGGCACCTTCTGCTGCCGCCCTCTCCCCTCTCCCCTGCAGACCTTGCCTCCCTCCAAGGACCTGCGGGGTTAGAGCTGCGCCCACCCCCCCACGGCCCCTCCCACCAGACACCACCTCCCCCCTGGCCTCTCCTGCGGGAACACTGGCTCCCCCACGGCCCCTCCCCAAGAGGAGCACGTGTTCCTGTGACTGCTGACTACACAGCCCTATGGGCTCCTCAACAGGGGCCCCGGTTTAGAGGCCCGTAGCCCAGGAGCTGAAGGGCCGCACGGCACTTGTGGACGCCACCTCCCCTTCTCCCAGGCCCGGCCTCTGACCGGCCCCGTGCACACTCTCACACTGATCTCCCTGCATCCAGGGCCACAGAGACCCCAAAACCCAGCTGCTCCGGTGCGGACCCAGGGACCTAGAGTAGCAGCGGGATGACGTCAGCCCTCAGCCGCGCAGCGTGTCTCGTGCGCTCAGGCTCCCGCCTGCAGCCTCTGCGACTGTCACGGCCACTTGCCCTGAGCACCTCCCCACGTGCTCATCTAGTTGGGACGCTGGCTGCCCGCTGTCCTGGGGCTCTGCCCACACTGACAAAGCCACTTTGCCAGACGGCCACTCTCCCTGTGTGCAGGGGGAGGGGGCAGACAAGAGGTGGTTTCATGAAATAACACCCTTCCTACACACCACGCAACCTCAGCTCCTCTGTCCTCTTTTCCTCTGCGCTGGTGACGCTGGTCACAACCACCCAGAGCGGGAGGGACGCTGACCTGGCTCACCCTCTGTGACTGAGTTTAGGAAGCCTCCCCTGACGGTGGGCTAAGCTGATTCTGAGCTCCGAGAGCGGTCGTCTTTGTGGGTTCTAATTGAATAGAATGGCGCACTCGTGTCTTTACAGTCTCCCGACTTCTTTACACAAACCTGGCTCACCATGGAACTGAGTTATGATAGCTATCCCAGCTTAATAAAAACAATGTGGCTTCACTGGGAAGTGTGTATATTTTTAAATGGTCTTCCTCCTTCAAATCAAAACAGTGTCGAAGAAACTGTTTTGGAATGCAAAAAGTGGGCAGCTTTTACTTCCATGGCCCCTGCTTTAACTGGATAAAGAAGCCGAATGCAGACACAGAACGGTGAGGCCACAGCCACCCAATAAATTAACTGCACTACAGCAAAGGAGATCCGGAACTCAGAGTAATCTAGTCATCATTTTCATTAGCCCTGATAACTATTTCCAAAACACTCAGAATTCTGCTACTTTAATACCTTTGGGAAATGTATACACATGTGCTGTGGGACAAGTGGTCCTAAGAACTGTGGGAAAGGAGGGATTCTACCCTGAGTAAAAGAGCAGCGATTAACAAGTTTATACACCTTCTCCTCAATTCTTACACCTTCCTTCACTCTTCCAGAAACACGGGACACATTCCACATTCCAACACATTTTGCGAACTACATACACACTCAGTGAAAGTAACAACCTATTGCAACAAAATTTAATTGTAAATTTAAACCTAAAATTCAAGAAAAGCAGAATCTTTTCTAAAACTGTGTTAATTTGCTTCAACCGTCACCTTTGATTGTAAGCTACTAATTATTCTCACCACCAACCCAAAGAGCATGGCACGAGGCATCAGAAAACCCTGGTCACTGTCTTTCATCTTTTCCATTCTAATGTTCACTCACTTCTTCCCTTCATGATTGTGAATCCTGCGTGCTGGCCGGGGGGGGCCTGGGCAGTGCGCAGAGGTCTGAGGGGGAACCCATGACGCGGCATGACTGTCCCCACCAGAAAACAAGCGGCCTGCTCCTCAGCGTTCCAGGGGTGGTCAGCTGTTCCTACCGTCCCAAGTGCTGAGGTGACAGCTTTCTGATCTCACGCACACTGAGCTCTGTCACCCAGCAGGTGTGCTGATGACCACACAGCCAAAGCAGCTGGCGTGTCCACTGAGTGCCACTGCGGCAGAGATCGCGCCACCGTGCGTCGGGCTTAGTGGAGCAGTTTTCGTAAAGATGACCGATTCCCGCTCAGGAGATCGGGAGCGGGTCCCCAGCACCTGTACAACTCAAAATCTCCCCCAGTGAACCTGCTGGGCTGCAAGCCCCTGCCGGGCGTTTCCACACGCATGCGCCACAGAAACCCCACTGGGGATGTGCAGCTGTGTGGCTGCTTCCGCAGGAGCCGTGGTGGCTGAACATGGAGGGTGCTCCGAGGACGAGAGAAACGGCAAGCCGCTGCGGTCAGGGCTTAGTTACAGCCGCGTTCCCCCCGGGGAGCCGTGTGTGCGCTGGCCGAGGGGAAGCCCGGCCCCGCTGCCCTCACAGAAAGCGCGCCCGCAGCTTGGCAGTTGCAAGCTGGGTGCTGACCTCAGAGGAGCAAGTGTGAAGCCCAGCTGTCGGTGGTTTCCTGGCGATGCCTCTCCCATTCCTGGGCCTGTCTCCTCACGCACCGAACAGGAGGAGACGTGCCCAGTCCTGTGGTGGCCGTGAGCACGCCCCGCTCGGCCGAGCCTTCAAATGCGCTCACCGCGAGCCTCCTGGACTCGGCTTGCACATTGGCGACCTCCTTCCATTCCTGCCACAACCAAAGGCCTCGAATGTCGGCGCACGCGCGGTGACCCTCCGCCTCCCCAGCACGAGGCGGCTGGCACAGCTCACCTGTCAGGCCCTTCAGGCCGTCGGTGAAAAGCGACTGGAACTCGGGAGACTGCAGCTTCATCGTGAACAGGCGCCGCCGCAGCAGGCTCAGCGCACCCCGACCGCAGCTCAGCAGCGGCCGCCAGGGGCGCGGGGGCCTCAGCATCTGGGGGAGCGTCACCAGCCGCGTCTACGAGACAAACGCACGCGCGGCGATGACGGTCCAGAGACGCCCCGCGAACTTCTCTACGACCTCGGGGGGAAAACGGAAACAAGTGGCGACCCGCGGGATGTTGCGGCTTGGCCCGCGCTTGCTGGTCGGTGTCCGGTGTTTACTCCTGACGCACCAGCGCATGTCGCTGTCCCTCCTGTCCTAGGCTTCCCCTGGGAGGCGGGTTTCAGCTAAAGCGTGTGGGGACCGGGGCTGCCAGGAACTCTGGGCCCAGACACTGTCCCTCAGGGCTGTGCAGGGACGCCCGGTGTCCCCTAGAACGTGTCCCAGCGCCGTACACGCCGCACGGCGTCCCCGCCCGCACCCGACGTTCCTCAGGGACCAGGGCTACGTCCTGCACCTCGGGAAGCAGGCTGCTTCCACAGGACCCCGCTGCCTCCGGGGTCCCGCTCAGGGGCCTCGCTGAGGCGGCGCGTGCGGCGGCGGCCCCGACGGAACCCGCGGGCTGAGCGCGGCGTCCCCACCAGGAGGCGCTCGCCGGACCCAGCCGCGCGCGACGCCGCACGAGCCGCCTCTGCCCGGGGACCCGGCTCTCCGTGGCCTGTATCGCCCCCAACAGCAGGGGCCGGACGCGGGGGCCCCTAGAGGCCCGGCTAGGAGCGGAGGGCGCCGGGGAAGCCCCGCGACTCAGGTCCCGCCCTCGCGGCCCGCGGCGTCCCCGTCGGGCCCCAGCGTGGAGGGCCCTCCCGCCGCCGCCGCCGCCGCCGCCGCCCACCCCCGGCCCCTGGCCCCCGGCCCCGCACGGGGCCCGCCAGCTACCCACGCGCGTCTGCTCACCCGCCCCCGGCCGCCGTCGCCGCGTCGCCGTGTCGCCGCCGTCGCACGCACCTCCCTACAGCGGACGCCGTAGCGTCACCGACGCGCGCCACCCTACGGCCAATAGGAAGTGACAGCGGGACGTGGGCGGGGCCCGACGCGCTCGCTCGGCCCCGCCCACGTCCCTGCCGGGCCCCGCCCACGTCCCTAAGGCGCTGCGACGCACAGGAGGCGGGTTCCCGGCTCCTCCCGGGCCTGGGCGTCCGGCTACCCAGCCGGGTGCTCAGCTTAACCACGGGCACCGAGGGCAGCGGACGCCGAGATGGCTCAGCGGGCCGAGCGCTCCATTGCGGCCCCGGGGTCCGAGGAGCCGTCCCAGTCCCAGCCCCTGCTGCCCATTTGCTGAACTAGGGACGCTTCCCACGTGGGAGGCCCCCAGCCGGTGCCCGCCATGCCCTGGAAGGAAACCATGCTCCAAACGAAGGAAATGCAACCAGGGACATTGCTCCGGGCCTTCCCCCTTCTTTATGTCTCTGTCTCTCTGTCAAATACAATGTTACAAAAATTGCATGCACTGCACCTCTCCCTGGCCCTGAGGCGTTCCAGGGCCGTCTGCATTGCACACCTGGGTGACCTTGGACAAGTCACACCCTCTTTCGGTAAAAATGAGAGGACCCCCACGCTTAAACGTCACGTTCCCCCCGAGCACTGAGGAAGCACTCGGTAAAGGATAACTTGCTACTTCCGCCTGTGCCCCGGTTGTTGGCGAAAAAGAAGAGGAGATACAGTGTCAAGACCTAGGCAGTGTGTTCAAGACCCACCCGTTCTAGATGCAAGCCCTCGGTGTGTGGAAATCACTGGGCATGTTTTATGCTCCCACCTGGTGTGTGTAACCATTGCCTTCGTTCTCTGGCGGCTTTTGCAGCTGCATTTGCATTGGATTCAGTTCTTTCATTTGATCCCAGAACAGAGACGAGTGAGGGAGGTGGCAAAGTTGTCCTTAAGTGGACAACTTCCAAGAACTTTAACCCAGGATCTTTAAATAAAATCTGCATCTTAGGTCTGTGCTTTAATGGTTTCTTTTTTAAGTGTAGCTTTTTTTAAAAAAAGATTTATTGTTTTTGACAGAGAGAGAGAGAGAGAGACAGAGTCAGAGACAGAGAGAAGGGGGAGGGCCCAGAACAGTCTCCATAGTTGCACATTATCGGTTTTTCCACATAGTTTCATTCCACAGGTGGGCGCGGGGCTGCACAGGGCAGGACCTGGGCCGGGGTCTCTCCCAGGTGAGAACTGAACTGGGGCCCACTCCCCAGTTCAGCATATGGATCCGCAGGGGCCGGGGCTGGGATTCGATCCTCGGTCCCTGGGGCTGCAAAGTGAGCGCTTAACCTACTGAACCATCCCGGCTTCACTAGTGTAGCTTTTTTAATATAACAAGTTCCCTAAAATTTTCCTAGAAAAATTCATGTGCCGGTTTTCTATGGCTTTCAGCGATCAGACTGCTTACCTTCACAGGTGGTAAGTATCCCATTTGGGTAAGCACAGGACTAGCTTTCCAAGTAGTATTTCAGAGCACAGCATTGATTCAATCCAACTTCCTAATCTAGCAACACACACACACAGAGGGTGCCAATAAAATGCATACACATTTTAAAAAGAAAAAAAACTACTGAAGTTGTAATATACCAGTAACAAAAGATGAACACAGTCACGTGTGGCTTCTACAATGACAGAAGGTGCTCAAAGTGGTGACCATCAGCGTCCACACGCTTCTGATGATGGCAAATGACTGCCTGAGCAACGCTGACCACAGTGTCCACTTGTGTCGCGCACATGCCGCTTCCACTGATCACACACCTCAAACTGATCACGAATACGTGCAGCTGTGAGGTGTGTTGGAGGTTCTGTTGCACACTCACACCTCCATTGTCACTGTACTTCCACAACATCCTCAAATTTCAAATACCACTTCCAAATGGTCTTGCGCTCCTTGGATGACAACCGTGTCCTGCCTGCCACATGGTGACGCTAGCAATCATTTGATAAACTCCATCTTTTGTGTGAATGCCACATTGCTACTGCAATTCAATTCAACTTCGAAAAGTAATACATAGGTAACATCTCTTTAAAATGTGTGGGTTTTTTTTTAGGAAGCCAGGATGGCTCAGTGGGTTAAGCGCTCACTTTGCAGCGCCGGAGACCGAGGATCGAATCCCAGCCCTGGCCCGTGCGGAACCATATGCTGAACTGGGAGCTCCCCCAATTCAGTTCTCTCTCTGTCAAAAATAAATAATAAAAATATATTAAAAAAAAAAGATTAAAAAAAATGTGTGTTTTTTTGGCACCCCCCGTGTGTGCGTGTGTGTATACACACACACACACACACACACACACACACACACATATATATATATATATATATATATATATATACACATACTGTCTAGAAAGTATCCAGCCATGTAACTGTTCTCATTATATTGACAATGGCTGGATTTTTCCAGAGAGCCCTCGTATATCTCCTACATCTAACGAGGTGCACCTAGAAAAAAACACAGAGAATTCAGTGCAAAAGAGCATAGCACTGTAGGCTAACAGGATAATAGGCATTATGGACAATTTAAAATAAATAAATTTGACATGATACATGAAATGGACAAATTCTTTGAAAATGATAACTTATCAGAACTGAAAAAGGATGACATTTTGGAATCTGAATAGCCATTTATTATTAAAGAAATTGAATTTTGCTCAACAAAGTCCCTTCAAAGATAATTCCAGGCCCAGATGGTGTCAGTGGTCAAATTTATCAGCCACTTAAGGAAGAAATAACACCAATCTTGCACAATCTTTTGTTCAGAAAAGAGAAGCGGGAAAGTGTTTCTTCTCATTTGAGGTCAGCTGTTACACCGATTACAACCCTGAAACAAACAGTATCAAAAGACATACATATCGATATCCACATAAACAGAAACAAATACCTTTAGTAAAGGAGTAGCAAATTGAATCTATCAAGTTGGGTTAATCAAGTGGCCTTCATCCCAAGAATGCAAAGTGGATCGAACATTTGAAAACCAATCAATGTTACCTCCTGTAACCGAACAAAAAAGAAAAACTTAAAAATAAAAGGAAGCCAGGATGGCTCAGCGGGCTAAGCTCTCGCTTTGCAGCCATGGAGACCAAGGATCGAATCCCAGTCCCGGCCTGTGTGGACCCATATGCTGAACTGGGGTGAGGTTCCCATGTGGGAGGCCCCCAGCCCAGTCCCCGCCCTGCACGGCCCCCGCCCACCTGTGTGGGACAAAACCATGTTGAAAACTGATGACGTACAACTATGGAGACGGCTCTGGGCCCTACCCCTTCTCTCTGTTTCTCTCTCTGTGTCAAAAACAATAAAAATCTTAAAAAAAAAAAAAAAAGGAAAACTGTGATCATTCCAAAAGATGAAGAAAAACACTTAAAATTCAATATTCATTAATGGTTATAAAAAGAAAATGCTCTCAGAAAATTAAGATTAGAAGACCTCCTTAATCTGGTAAAGAGCATTTATGAAAAATGTACGAGCAATATAATTAGTAGTAAAATACTGACCACTTTTCTCCTGAGATCAGCAATAAGACAAGGATTCCTAGGCTCAGTGCTTCTTACCGATATTCACCCTCGTTCATAACCATTAACAAGAATAGGAAATAAAGGACTAACCACTGGGAAGGAGGCAACTCTGTGTTTGTTTTCAGATGACATAATGGTTTACATAGAATCAGAAATCAACAAAACCACTGTTAGAACTAATCATTGAACTTAGCAAGGTCTTAGGACTCAAGGTTAATATATAAAAATCAATTATACTTTTATATAGTAGCAGCAAATAGTTACAAATAAATTCGAATAGCTAAAATTGTATAGATAGATACAGACATGCAACAACAGAAGCTATCCAGTGGGCAACCAGCACAGCTAAAGATCGTCAACATCATCAGTCACCCGGGAGATGCAGATTAAAACCACATTAGGATGTGGAAACCTATTAGAACGTTTTAATTTAAAAAAACAAACAAATAGAACCCCCTGGTGCTGGAACAAGTGTGGACAAAAGGAACCCTCTTGCACTCCTGGTGGGAATGAAAAGAAGTGCACTCCTGGGTATTTACCCAAAAAAACTCAAAAACCACGTGAGCCCCACACTCACGGCGGCATCATTTTCAAAAGCCAGGACAGGGAAACCACCCACGTGTCCATCAGCAGGTGAACAGATAGATGATATGGGGTGTGTGTGTGTGAATATATATACAGACACATACACAACTGAATATTACTCAGCAATAAAAAAAGGACGAAATCTTGACATTGCAACAACATGGATAAACCTGCCGGGTATTATGTTAAGTGAAATAACTCAGAGAAAAGCAACTAACTAATATATAATCTCACTTATTTGTGGATTCTAAAAAAAAAAACCTAAAATAAGCTCTCAAGGAATGCTTATTCAAACGAGTTCCATTATTAAAACATTCACATACCAGGTGACGACCAAGAAGAAGTCTGAGGCCTTTAACCTGAAGGAGAAAGCCATGCTGGGCTACAACGCCCAACCTGCCCCATCTCCCTGTGCCCCACTAGGTTGGTGAGGACCCCCAAAGCGATCCCATGTCCTCTCTCCTCCACACACGAAGCTTCCCGTGATCTCTTCATACAGACCCATCCACAGGGAAATAAAGCCTGGCCTGCAAAGCATTTACGACACAGACCCCACGGGAAGTAAGTATCATGAATGTGGCGACGTTAGGGTCGGGCCAGTTACCACTATGGATCCACCGGCACCGGGAGTATTAGAAGCTAGAAGGCCTCCCGTGATTAGAAAGGTAAGTCAAGGAAGTGGGAGAAAGGCCGTTCAGAAGTATGTACCAACGTGTCTCGTATGGGCCGGCGTTCGGTCTAAACGGCTCGGTGCCTATTTGAAAACCCACCGACGCTGGTTGGAATGGACTTCCGTGCTAGTTAGAGGTTCCAAACCCGGGCGGTTTTCTTCCATCTTTACCGTAAATAAGAACTTGGCCCCCGGTTGCATAGGTACGTGGCTACGTATATACATTTTGGCTCCCACAGAGGTTCAGGTGTCCCTTCGTTGGCCTCAGCTTCGGTCGTGTTCCTTTGACGCTGATTCATTTCCGTGGACCTGAGAGAGGAGTAGTGGTGTTTGTACAGCAGTGGTGAGGGCAACACGGTTTTCATTCACTCCTTCTTTCACCGATTGCTGGCGTAGCGTCTTCTACGGGCCAGTGGCCTGTGAGATAAGGCTACGTAGCGACGTCTCTCATGCTGAGAGTGCTGTCAGGCGCTGTAGAAAGTCCCTAGTCCTCACCAGCGCCCCGTAGGGTCTTTTTCCCAGTGAAGACATGGAGACCCAGAGCAGCCGATTTGCTGAAGGTCATGGAGGTCGTGAGCGGCATAAGCAGAACTCACACCCCGGCATCCTCACTCAAAACCAACGCTGGGCTCTGCTGGGCGGGGGCCAAGGACTTGGGGCCAGGCCGCCCCCCGGAGCACATCAGGGTTTATCTTGTCTTCAGGAACATCTTTCCTCTGGGACCCTCCCTGCCGACGCCTTATAAACACCCTTGTGATTCCGTCTGCCCCTCCCCGCCTCAATCCAGGACAACCTTCCCAACGAAATACCTCACTTTAATCCCATCCGCCGTGTTAGGGGACCCCTCGGGCTCTGGGAATGTGGGAAGCCCATCACTGTAACCCCAAGTTGTGAGCACTAATGACCCGTGGGGACTGGGAGACACAGGAATACCGAGGATTATGCGGCTACAACTATGAAACAACCGACTGGTCAATCGTGGGGCATTGACTGCGTTGACCTCGATGCTGAATTCGCGCTCCGTTATTTTTCCTTCCTAGGTTTTCAGCAGATGGCTTGGTTTCAAGCACAAACAGAGCGATGCCCCTCAGCTCTCTAACCCCACCGGCCAGCACCTCCCTCCCAGAATGTTTGGCATCAACTGCCCTGGACATTTCATTGCTTCCAGGAGCATGTGCATGTTCTAATAGGACAGAGGAGGGAGAACGATGCTTCACGTCAAGAAATGAGTTCCCAACGATCGTTCATGAGGCCCCTGGGGAGCATGTTTGAGGCAACGTTTAGACAAGTCAGACAAAAACAGTCTTAGGACCTAACTGGAATATTCTGCAATTTGGGGCCCTGATGGCTACCCCCAACCCCCAACACACACCCTTTTTGTTCTTTGTAAGTGATTCTGGGTCATTTGTTTAGAAAAATTGGCTCTGATTCAAGATGCCTTCTTTCTTTGAACAACAGAAAGGCCCCATGTGGAGGGAGCGTCATTCTTTCGCTTCGTTCTCGTGAAAGTTTCACAGGAGACCCAAGTGACAGGTGAGCTCCCCCAGGGGCTGGATAAAGAGGCTTCTGAGGTGACCAGATTTTAACATTGGTAAAGCGGGACACCATTGACCGGGGGGGGGGGGGTTCTTGACTAAAAATTGGGTCTAGCTCCCGCCGTTCCCTAGCTTGTCATGAATTCTTTCAAAAAATCGGGACTTTTTTAAAACGCCGCGGGACGCGGGACAAACTTAAAAATCAGGACTGTCCCGTCAAAAGCGGGACGTCTGGTCACCCTATAATCTGGGCAAGTGCAGAATCCCAATGTTCGCGGCACTGGGGGAGTTCCCACGCAAATGCCTTTCTCCTGCGTGTGGAAACAAGGCCCGTATACAAACAGATCAATATGAGCTATTCTGAAATTTCACACCACGTCATTGATTGTAAACGGTGGGACGTCAATAATAGGGACAAGAACAGGGGCCCAAGGGGAAAGACTGAGGATGAGCACCTTCAAAAATCTGACTCCTCAGCGGGCTTGGATGGGAGGCGTGCCTGTCTCTCCCAGCTTCCAGGTTGTTCCCCTCGTCTTTCCTAAAACTGGAACCGCCGATCATTCTGACAAAAACCCAGCTAAGGTCAACTGCAGACCTGCCCTCACATCTAGTGGTGGAGACAGAGATATAAACATAACATTCAGTACAGTATAGAAATAAAGCCACACACGTGCTGCAGTTTAGTGTGTGTGTGTGAGACAGACAGACAGACAGAGATCTTCCCATAGGAGCTACGTCCGGATCTGAAATAATCACAGTTTTCTCAAGAGGAATCTCCCTCCATCCCAGCTCAGCCCTCATTCTATTGTGTCTTTGAAAATAAGTACAGCAATGACAGAGGGAACAATCTGCCACCCTAGGCCAGGTGGCTATGAGAGTATCACAAAGAAGGTGCCAGGACAACCAGGGAGCCTGGTGAAGTATCTTGGCACTCCAGTCAAAAAACTGAGAGGGCTTCTGCCTGGACTCGGGAGTCTGTCTATTCCATTCATATTTTTTCAATATAACTTTTATGTCTGCATTTGGATACAATGAAGCATTTGTGTCTATAGAAGCCTAAGAAGAACACACGGACCTCCGGCGGAGGCATGAACTCCTGGCTCTCCACCCCTCCCCCTGGCAGCCGCATCCAGCAGCACCCGGGCCTCACCAGGGCGGGCGGGTGCCCTGGGGACATGCCTCTGACCCCTGGGATGTCAGTGAATGTGACGGAAGCCAGCACTGGAACGAAATGACAGCGTCTGGCCACAAACCCGAGTCCACTCTGTGGCTGGGAGCCCAGCCAGGTTCGGCCAGACCTCAGTGGGGACCCGGATCCTTGGGCAAGGAATGGAGGCCTATCGTAGCAACACCCAACTAATACGCCTCCCACTGAGAGAGCAGCGCCCCCTGGGTTTGGGCATCTTATAGAGAATGAGACGGTGGGGAAATGACATGACCTGCTTTTGCTTAACATTTTTCCATAATGCCCCATGTTTGAAAGTTATTGAGACTCCTTTCACTATCCACCTCTTTCGGCCTTCAGATTGTCCATTTCTCTGAACCACTCCTCTACTGTTTTTACTACTACAAGTAAAAATACCATGAATTTCACTCTCTCACATATAAACCCTGGCCCACACTTCACATTCTTTCCGCAGACTGGATCCCTGGACGTAAACAGCTTTAAGAAGCTTCTTTACCCAGGGGGACCCACTGAACCCCGATTTCCACCTTATTCCTCCTCATAGTCTCGCCTGCACGCTTCAGCGACACCCAGGTTGTCTGGCTTCACAAGAAACACAGTCAGATCTGACTTCACTTTATGAAAACCCATTTCTTGTGAATTCTTCTGGCATGTTCCAAACCTGTCTGTGGACTTTGCCGTTTATTCAAAAGAGGACAGTTGGTGGCACGGACAAGGGGACCCCGCGGAGCCCCCGCCGCCTGGTCTGCGTCTGCGCTTAGATGGAGCGGGGCAGGGAGGCAGTCCCACCAAGGCTCACACGTCCGGGAGGCAGCGGGCACACGCGTGTGCAGCGAATGCAAGTGCTAGAGAGCTCGTGCCAGAAATGACTGCCCTCACAATGATTAGTCTCTATTTAAGCTTCCACCGTGACAAACGCGCTGCCCCTGATGCACGTGTAGGACTTCAGAGAGCAGGCCCCATGGCCGGTGCTGTATCTCAACTTCCCTTTTTGTTCTTTCCCCTTCCCTTTCCCTAAGGCTCATCGACTTACGACCAATCTCAGCTCGTTTTGGCCATTGCTACAACACTCACCTTGGGACACATGCGGAGCTGTCCTGGGTGTCTCATCCCCAGGACCCATGGTTGGTCATCTTGCAAACAGGACCCCGGATCTTGCCCGGTCACCTCCCCTGCACGTCGGCGCTTGGGGACCTGGGCCCCCCGTCCCCCACTTCTGCACTGGCTTTAGGGGCCGTCATCACTCAACCCCTGGGCGAAACCAGGGGTGGGGTCAGGGGTCGTCGCCTTTCCAAAGCCCCACAGGCTACCTTTGTCTACAAGTCCCTTCTCATTCCATCAGACCCGAGGCCCCAGCTTTTATAATGTCCCCTTGAAATTCCCCAGATGAAAGCGGACCCCAGACAGGAAAACCTGACCAGGTGTATTTAAATGGAAGCACGCCCCGGACAAGGGGGGTGGGGGGCCCACACTGAGAGAGGAGGGCGTGGGGTGTGTCCCCATCACAGTCCGCACAGAACGAGCCCAGGAGGCCGCCACCAACAATCCACGACACCCCGAAACTCCCCGCGTGACCCCCATATGCCAGTACCTGCGAACTTGCTTAGGGGAGCCTGGTTGTCACCCCCAGGGGGAGGAAGCCGGCTGTGGGCGAGCTTCCACCACCGCAGCTGTCATGAGGAAAGAGCAAGAACCGCCCCCAGCCCAGAGGCACCCGAGATAAGATCCCTGCTCAGAGCCTGGCCGCTGCTCTGAGGCTCATCAGCCAGGCGGGTGGCCGCCGGCTCGGACACCTGTTTTCCGTAAGCACACCCGCATGTCCACCTCCCGATAACTCGATAGCGGGGCCAGGGGATGGGAAACGTGAGGAGTCACGGTGGTGAAGATGTGGGAAACTGTCTTATGAGAAAGGGAAATAAACCCCTTACGGGTCTCTGATGCGCAGGGACACTAAGGAGCGTGCCGGGACGTGTTCCACGCAGGCCAGGCGGGCACCGGGCACAGAGCCCACATCTCGGGCTCTGGCGAAGTCGCTGAGACGTGCAGATCCGGGCAAGGTGAGTCCCACCGCGATGGCACCGGCCGCTTTGCTGATGCTCCCGTAACAGGCTTGGCTCCCGCGGTTCCAGGTGCTTCCGGAGCCAAGGCATGGAAAGGTTCTGCCGGGATTTCTCAGGGAAGGCGTTTTTGTTTCTCTCGGGGGTTCTGGGAGTTGCAAGATGGTTGGGTTTCATAGAAAAACGCCCAAAAATTTGCTGAAAGATCTCCCTTGTTTTGTGTTCACTAACCTGTTTACCTAAAGCAGTGTAAAGATATTTCCATTGCTACCAAAAAAAAAAAAAAAAAAATGGACTGAATGAAACAAAAACGGAGAGAGAGAGAGAGAGAGGAATTTCTTAATATTTCACGTGCCTAAAATTCACAAACACATGAATAGCGGCTGCTTTTATAGCCATATTGATTCATAGACGTGATACCCAATTTAATAAGTTGCCAGGTTGAAGGTTTCATGATGCGGCATAATTTCTAGTTCACGTGCAAGTTTATGCACCTGTTTTGCAGTTATCAAAAATATACCCTATGAATGTACGCAGCTCTGGGTTAGGAGTCTACCTTTCAGAACGAAATGAAATTCGGGAAACCAAACCAGCTGGTTTGTGTCCGTGACTAGACAGGCTGTTTCGGGGGGATTTGTAGACAAGGGCCAAACGGATCTATCGTAACCTCCCCCCAAGACTGAGGAGGCTGGTCCCACGCCTGCTGATCTGACGTGTCCCGATGCTGCATGTCCCCTGCGTCCCTTGTTCAGGGCTGTGTGCTCATCAGCCTCTGTTCTGCACAGGCTGGGGCACACCTGGCATCTGCTCTGTGCACGACACTGTGGCCATGAGCTTCGGCCTGATGGACGCAGCCTGGGCCCCCTACGACTGACCTCGGCCATTGTGGGATCACTGGAGACAGGTAAGCCCAGACATGGGGGCGCCCGGACGCGGGTGACAAGGAGCCGGGGCCCTTCTCCCTTCCTCCTTCCTGTTCCCAGCACTCAGTGGGCGGCCGCACCCAGGGCCTGTTTGTGGCAATGATTCGAATCTGTGCGTTACAGTTGAGCCCTCGTTCTGAACACGACTCCGAAGTCCAGCGGTAGCAAAAGAAAAAGGAGAATTGCCTGCATTGTCCATGAGCCTCCTTCCTCGTGTGTGATTTCAGGGGCCTGCACGTTTTTCTCATCGGGGGGCGATGCAGCACCTGTAGGCTAGCGTGTCCTCTGCACGTCACACCTTAGCTGATTTCTTTATTCTTCATCCTCCCCCTACTCCCCAGAGAGAGATTTTATTGCCGATCCCACTGCACAGGAAGGAAAAAAAAAAAGAGGAAGTAAAAGTAAACCCTTGACTTTTAAGAGCTAACAGAGCATGAATCCTCTAGGTGGCTTTTCGATTTCGGTGCGTTGAGCTTGAGTCTGCCCTTCGGTGTTGTCACGCCTGCCACTAAAAAGGCTGGGAAAATGAACCTTTTTATAAAACGAACACCCCCGGCTGAGACCTAAGTTGAAAAGACAAAAAGGTGCATGTGTGTGTGTGTGTGTGGGGGGCATATTTCTGAGTCTGAACTTCAGCAGAATTTGACCAATTCTCAGGAACACTGGGGAAATCCCTTGCCACTTGCTGACTTTATGCAGCAGCTTTCTAGAAACATCTGCGGGGCAAGAGATCTGCTCCTATCTACTCCCAGATTTCAAAAGAAAACACGTATCGCATCTACCAAAGCCAGATTCTCAGGGGCACTCGAGGAGGTTTAGACGGACGCGGCTCCCGATCTAAGACACGCACACAACACATGTATGCGAGGGAAGTAGCTCTAGTCTTGCACGATGAAGTGTCGCCCAGTTCACATCTGTCTAACAGGATATGTTTGGATTGAAGAGGTGGCCCAGAGAAATGTGGGTTCTTTTTCCTCAAGGGTGATTGCTATTCCTGGGACCAAAAATATTAAGAGGCCACAGGCACCCGCTAGCAGTGCTTTCAGGGAACGGAGCAGAGACTGAATAGAATCATAAAAGCCGTGGTTGCGGTCCATTGCAACACCGTTGTTTTCTGTCCCGCGTAACACAGGACGTCTGGTCAGCCTACTGAGAGGGCATTACACTGAATGAAATAAGCCAGTCAGAGAAAGGCAAATAGCACATGATCACACTGCTATGAGGAATCTAAAGAACAAAAAGAACAAACAAAACATGAACAGACTCATCGATATGGGGAACAGACTGATGGTCGCCACGTAGGAAACAAGTGGTGGGGGCGGGTGCAAGGGGGAGTTTGGCAGTTACAGGACAGTCACGGGATGTACATCCGGCAGAGGGAACATAGTGAATAGCACTGTAAGAACGGTGTGGTGTCCAATGGATACTAGGCTAATTGGGGGGATCACTTTGTAAGTGATATAAATGTCTAAGCACTACGCTATACACCCAAAATGAATATCGACTGTCAACTGTTATTGAAAAAAAAACAAACCTGGAACACGAAACATGCTACAGTCAAAGCAGCTAGTGCCGCGGATATTGCCCGGGGCTTTCTCACTACCAGATCTCTGAAGCTCATACCGCCAGTCTCAGCTGTCTGCTCACCATGTATTTCAGAAACAATGCCCTCCCATCCTAGCACATTGCCGATCATAAGTGCTGGCTCAATGGCCACATTTTGCTTTGGAGAGTGGGTGTCAATTTTTCTTAAAAGTGGCCACTTGCATCTTCCTCCTCTTGTTTTCTGTAGGATTTGAGCACCATGGCGCCCGCATTCCTGATTTTTTTGGGGGCCACTGTGGTACTGCAAGCAGACTCACTTCCTGATGAAAAAGGTAGGTGCCAGCTGTTAAACGCAATAATGCTTCTTAAAAAAAACAACAACAACAAATACCAGTAAGAGCATTACAAAAACAACAACTTTATGCTCTCCTAGACAATCCCTCAATTGGGAAATTATCACATGGACTTTTAAAAGAGGGGTATAGTATGTATCCCCATCCGAACACAAAGGCTTTACGTATGCTGTGTGTTAAGAACGAAAGGTTGGCCGACACGCACGTTTTACGCTGCGACGGGGAATCATATCGTGAGCGTGGGCTTCCGGGCTCCACGCATAGCGCTGACGTGGGTGGGCGCTTTCAGAATGCCTTCCCGTGCAAGGGGAATGGACAGCCAAAGAATAAAACACCTCCCGCTACGTTTGGCTCAGAAATGTGTTGATCTGTGGGTTTGGTGCGATGAGAGTCTAAGAAAACTGTCACATGGTCCCTACCTAGTGTAAGGTGACCAGATTTTAACATTAGTAAAGTGGGACACCATTGACCAGGGGGAGGGGGTTCTTGATTAAAAATTTGGTCTATCTCCTGCCGTTCCCTAGCTTGTCGTGCATTCTTTCCAAAAATCGGGACTTTTTTAAAACGCCGTGGGACGCGGGACAAACTGTTAAAAATCGGGACTGTCCCACCAAAAGTGGGACGTCTGGTCACCTAAACCTAGTGTTCTCTAAGAGGACTTCCTGTGACAATGAGTTTGATACCTGCACCGTCCAAGGCATTATTTTATACCTGCATTAGCCACTAGCAGCGACTCAGCACTTGGAATGTGGTTCATGCAACGCAGGCAATGACATTTTCTCTTTTAATTTAAATTCATTTAAACTGAAGTAGTCACAGGTGGCCAGTGGTGACCACAGTAGACAGCACATTGGTGACATTGTAGACAGAGCGCTGGGGTGTCGTATGTGCAAGTGTGTGTGGGGATCGCCGAGGGCTAGTAAATATTCAAGGTCAGTGGAAACATCCCGATCACACAGTAAAACACTCAAATACTGTTTCATAATTACGGTACAATATTATCCTAATTTTAGGAAAAAAAATGTAAGATGTTATATTAACATACGCCCACGAAAGGATAATGAATCTATCACATATTAACACCTTCTGAGTGGCAGGACTGTGGGTAATTTTTCTTTCCTTTTCTCTCATCTGTGCTTTCCAAAATATCTAAAATGAGCAGACTTTGACTGATTTTGTAATTGCAACAAACGCTTTTATTCTGAAAACAAAGACAGAGAGCGGTTTATTAAGGAAAAATAGGAATAGACAAGTCTAAGTAGTTTTGCCGACATGTTTGTGGAAAATGGATTTATTTCGTACTAAGAAATAAATCCATTTTCCATCATGAACCAATATGCACACAAATACATAAGTGCATTTATATAACGGAAAGAAGAGGTTTATGAAACAGAATTTATTCTTATTATGCTTGACGCAAAAAAGCAGTTCTTGTTATATTTGATACCTTTTCCATTCTATTTTCTTCTGTGTCATTAAAAAAAAAAATTGCTAGCCACAAACCAATCAATTATCCCAGCCAATTAGTGGATAATGACCCTCCATTTGAATACTATAGTTATAATAAATAATGATATAGTAAAAGATTCATATTGCAATTGAAAACCTATACCTATCATGCGATTTTATTTATTGTTTTTGACTGAGAGAGAGAGAGAGAGATACAGAGACAGAGAGAGAACAGAACTGGGGGAGCTCCCAGTTCAGCATATGGGTCCGCATGGGTCGGGCCTGGGATTCGATCCTTGGTCCCCGGCGTTGCAAAGTGAGCGCTTAACCCACTGAGCAATCTGGGCTTCCCCATCATCACACGATTTTAAACCTTGAAAAAGTGCCTCTTCTGTACAAGCAAACACTGTGTTGCCTCTTTTTTCTTTGCATCGACAGTCTTGCTTCTCCCGCCTGTCAATTTCACCATCAAAGTTACCGGTTTGGCTCAAGTCCTCTTACACTGGGAACCAAATTCAGGTCAAGAGAACCGCGACGTTAAGCTGGGCTATCACGTGAAGATACGATGCCCGCAGGAAGATGATGTAAGTGTTCCTGTGGATGGTGCTCCTCCTGTTTTCATTGTGACCGCAATTAAACGAAGGGAAAGAAGACTACGGAGGGGCCTTTGGCAATGGTCCCAGTAGAGCTGCGTCTGCTGAAACGGCTGAGAACCAGTGCATGCTGGTCATTTAACATCCAGCGGCAGCACAGGATGCTGTCACTTTGGGACAGAGTTAGAAAAGAAAATTTAGTAACCGCCGAGAAGTTAAATACCAGTCGTGGGCCGTCTCTAAAGTAGCCAAACAGACAGACAAAAAAAATCCCAGAAGAAAACAGCTGAGTAAAATGGGAGGAATCAGAGACCAAGTTCAAATCTAGGTTCGGCCACTTCTTTCGTTTGCAAACCTGGGCCAGGCACTTCACCTTTCAGAACCTCTCAGCACCTGGCCCCTGGTAGATGCCCAATAAAAACAAACAAGGGGACATGCACTGGCATAGCCTTCATGGTTTTTCAGTCCGTATGGAATTCCAGGGAATTTCCTGTGAGTTACATGTGGGAGGGGACTGAAACTAGAGCCTGTGGGACAAGCGGAATTGGAGCCTTATCTGTAATAGTTTGTTTTTTTATTAAGAACAATGTGCTCGTGTATCATTGAGGAATGAATTGTGATGTTTTCATTATAGTGCTTTTTAAAAAACAGATGTAAATATTGGCCCTGGGTAATGTATTGATTCATCCCTTCATGCCCCTTCATGGAGGCATGACGGGCATGTGCAAAGCTGTCCACGTGTCATGTACACATTCCCGCGAGGTCAGGGTTCAGTGTATGCTTATGGAACTGCGGGTCTCATTGTTCAGTAAACCCATTTCACTGCATCGTCCGTGCCCTTTAGAAACTAGAACGTGCACGTCTGACTAAAACTGCCCTGAAGGCTGCTCCCCTCTCACGGATGGTGACGTGTGGGTTTTATTTTCAGTATGAAACCAGGAACACCGAAAGCAGACGGGTGGCCGCCCTTCATGATGGCTTCGCAGCCAGCGTGCGGACCATCCCCTGGGACCACCGCGCCCTCCTGGCCAGCCCCTGGGTTTCTGCGGAGCTGGACACCCCGCCAGGTAAGGCAGGCCCCCCAAAGTCATGTCCACCTCAGACTTTGTAGCTATGGGGAAGTTGGAGAACCGAAAGCTCTCCTTTGCTCAGTCTGCCGCCACGAGTTGAGGCCCTGGACTCGCTCGTGTCCTAAGCAAGGCTGTCATCTGAGCCCAGAACTGTCGTGCATGGAACCTGGGCGGGTCAGATCCCTCACAGTTGGGTTCTAAAGCATCTTTTCAACTGCACCCTCCGGAGTCCACCCGGCTCCGCTTGGAGGGACCTCTAACCCGGACGCCCACACACGAGCACACGCCCGCCTCGCAGACGGCTCTCGGGGGCTCTTATTGAACCCCCTCCCCACCCCCGACTTCAACACCCGGATTAAGTCATGGAAGCCCTTCTTTCCCCCCATCCACTTAAGGATACTGTTCCCCTCAGAACCCATGGGCTGTGTGACGCACTGACACACACAACACACATTATTTATCTTCCACAAACAAACAGATTTCTACCCTGCCACCCCCACGTGCAAGCCGGCTGGGGGCTGGGGCGACGTCTCACATTTATGGCAGTCGGAGCCACAAGGGGCATGTGCTCTGGACGCAGAGATCATTTCCAAGTCTGTCAACGTCTCCATGAAATGGAAGGGAACTTCCCTGATAGTTCAGAGAAGTCCCAAAACCTCAGACCTAAACCCCGTCAGGCGAAGAGAGTTTAGACCAGGGGTGGTGAACCTTTTGGCGATTGAGGCCAAAGTTTATGACATAAGAGTATACTTGCTCGACTTGCGTGCTGACCCATCGAGTGAGATAGAGGTATCGATTATTTTTATGTCTATAAGAGCATAAACAGTAATTTTTTAAATGGTATTCACAGCTCCGCGTGCCGAAATAATTGCTCTGCGTGCCACTTTGGGCACGCGTGCCATAGGTTCACCACCCGTAGTTTAGACCCTCTGTCTCTATACGGTCCCCCAAGTAGACACTTTTGATTACATGTGGTCACATGCACACACACATGAACACACGTGCGCGTCCACACAAATGCATGCACCTACACACACATGCACACACAATGCACACACACACACACACACACACACTCACACGGAAAGGAAAGAAAAGGAACCAGCCACCAAGTCCTGGGACATGTGACTGTACCTTCTAACAGTTGCCCTTGACCATCCAGCCCAGGGGTAGTTTTCTACCCATTCTCTGGTCACATCATTGGATGAAAGAGCTACGTCCCCATGTGTTGGCGACTGAGTACAGCACTGCAGGTTAAGAGCGTCTCCCGTACTCGTTATAAGGCTAGACCGGGTATCCGTCAGTTCACAACGGACTTGAACCCAAGTGCAGAGTCTAATCCAAGGCGGACATCAGGTCATGAATGCAGGTCTCTGAGGGCTTCACACAGAACTACTTCGCGCCTCTCTGAAGAAGCAGCGGCCGTGTCCCCGTAACGCACCATTCAGAGCGACGTTCTTGTGATTCTGTGTTCTCCGAACAAGCCGATACGGGCGGCACCAGTGGAGAAGCCATTCTTCCTGCCTTGAGCCAGAGTGAATGCACAACACACGACGCAGTCTTTGAAAGGGAGCTGGGTGAGGAGCGGGTTCAGGAACCGCAGGCTGCCCTTGAGCACGGATCTCCTGGGCACTTAGAGCAGGGACAGTTTACACAAAAGCATGACAACGGACGTGTGTGTGTACAATATACAGAGCCGTACACGGTGACACCACAAAGCTCTGACCATCTCAAGGTGTCCCCTGACAGCCATCGACGAATGCACGCTAGACTGTCACGGAGGTTGCTGGACACCCAGCTCGGAACCACACCATCTTGTGCTGCTCCTGAACTTCCAGACACGTCTGTCACACACAAGCTCCACCCTGAAGTAGCTGGGAAGCTCTTTGATGTCAGAACCCAGGGCTTTGCCATCCTAGCTTCATCCCCCAGGGAGGTAGGGATGGCAGTTACTTTTTTTTTTTTTTTTTAAGATTTATTTTTATTGTTTGACAGAGTGATAGAGACAGACAGAAACAGGGAGAAGTGGGAGGGCCCAGTGGGCAGTCTCCATAGTTGTACGTCGTTGGTTTTCGACATAGTTTCACTCCACAGGTGGGCACAGGGCTGCGTAGGGCAGGAACTGGGTGGGGCCTCCCGCATCAGCCCCGCAAAAACTGAACAGGGGACAACACCCCAGTTCAGCATATGAGTCCACATCGGCCAGGACTGGGATTTGATGCTCAGACCCCGGGGCTGCAAAGCGAGTGATCAACCCACTGAGCCATCCTGGCTTCCCCAGAAATTACTTTTAATGATGGATAAGATGTCTCCAATCCCCACAGTTTCAAAGGAAGTCTATACAACAATCAGAAACAACCATGGCACTGTCTTGTTTTCTTTTATTTCTGATCTCAGGGTCTCCTGGGACCTCAATCATGAATTTAACTTGCACCACAAACACTGCAGCCAATAACCGCACACACGTACGGCCCTACCGAGTGTCCCTTCTCTGCAGCTGGCTGGCGGGCCGGGAAGCCCCGGAAGACACACAGTATTTCCTCTACTACAGGTTGGTACCTCTCTTCGCGTATGCACATGGGCCGTTCCCTCCAGTTGCAAAACCACCCGTGTGTCCCTGCGCAGGTATGGCTCTCGGACCGAAGAGTGCCCGTCATACAGCCAAGACACAGGGCACCGAAACGGCACCTGCTGGGTCCCAAGGACGGTCATCGACAGCAAGGGCCGTGACTGGCTTGCGGTGCATGTCAACGGCTCCAGCAAGCGTGCCACCATCCGGCCCCTCGATCGGCTCTTTGCTCTTCACGCCATTGGTAAGACAGGCGCAGAGCCGGAAGACCCGGCACTCCAGAGCCCGGAGTCGGACGGGGTTGCAAAGGTCACTGGGTGGGACCACGTTCCTGGTGCTGAGAGGGCACCTGGCCCCTTACAAGCCCCAGGGAGGGCTCCCCAGCCTCGGCCCAGTGAGGTTTGGGGCCCGACGACCGCGCTGGGCTCTGTAAATGTGTCGGGGCATCGCTGGCCGCTCCCCACTCCCCACGATGTGCTGGTCACACCTTCCCCTGCCAACTGTGACAACTGAACTGTCTCCAGACACCTCTAAATGGCCCCTGGGGGACAGTCTCCCCCGGTTGAGAACCATGGGGGCAGTGAGCCCTGAAGGGGGCAGCTCGTCTCCCAGTTGCGTTTTAAGGGAGCCCATGGGGAAGCTTCCACATAGCGCTTTTGTTGATTCACAGTCAAGGTCTCAGGGGCAGGAGGGTATTAGCGTGGGCTGTGGGCCAGGCTGCCCGGGCTGGGACCCCGGCTCCTCTGCTGACCAGCTGAGTGACCTTGACAAGTGGGTCATTCCTCTGTGTCTCAGTCTTACCTGAGACATACGGAGAAGTTAACACTTCCTACGAGGTCACTGTGAGAACTGTATTAACAACTATCACGTGTTCAGAACAGTGCCTTGTACAAGAACCCAATAAATATGCAAGATGCGATTTAAAGGACATGGTGTGGCTCATGACATATCTACATCTCTATCAAACGGAGCATACCTTCGCTTAAAGAATCACAGCATTTACTAAAGAGTCCCGCAAGTCTCTTCGATAGCGTATTTCTTAGGTAACCTAAAAATGTCACTTTCACAACAGGTAATAAAAAATGCTGAGGGCCTGGGAAAACGATGACATTAATATGAACAAGGACACAAACTGGTACAGACTCCAGGAATTCATTTACGTGTATGATTTTCATTTCATTGAGGCCAATTCCTCAGCTCCCTAAAACAATATTTTATTTATTTATTTTTTTGGTTAGAGATGCTCTGCTTAGGGATTGGCCGACCACCTTGTCCCTAAGGTTCACTGATAACGGTGAGATCTTAGTCACATAACCTAAGACAAGAACGCTCTCTTAGAAATAGTTTCCACCCACATCACGTGGCCGCCGTAGACAAGCAAGTGAGACCACAGAGGGGAGACTTGTAGCTCTCGTTTAACTAAAGACCACGTACAAACCAAAGCAAGACACACACAGCTGGAGCCGGAGAGGGGGTGTGGTCGCCCGGGGCCACCCGACTGCTCCTTCCTGGAGGCGGGGCCTGGGGGCAGTTCTGGGGGCAGTTTCCCCTCAGGATCAGTTTGCACCATGGTTGGTCCAATTCTAGAAGAAAAAGGGGAAATGGCAGTATGGGACTCACAAGGGGCCGCAGAGGGAAGGGACTGGAATGGGGGATCCTTGAAGGTTATGGGGGGATGGGTGGGGGTCTCTTCCCCGAGTTATGAGATAATGTCACCTGCTCGGAGTCCTATGTGAGCCCTGGGGTCCTAAGGCTTGCAGATCTGCTTACTAACCCCTCCCCCCACCCAAGGTCAAATGCCTGAGAAGGTGCACGTTGTGGGAATGCCCGAAGGGATGTGAGTGGATTGCCCTGTCCACTGACCTCTCCTTCTCTAATTCAGATCAAGTCAACCCTCCAGGGTACCTCACAGTGGACCTCGAAGGCACCTGGCTCTCCATCCAATGGGAGAAACCCCTGTCTACCTTTCCAGCCCACTGCTTTGATTATGAAGTGAAAATTTACAACGCAAGGAAGGGCTATTTTCAGGTAATTTTCCAGGTCTTTCCACTGTTAGATGATTGCATTCTTTCAGAAACGGTTTAAAAATGACCGTCAGTGACTACTCAGGTTACCCCGTGGCGCTCACAAAGTCAAAGACAATCTACCCCAGTTTTATGAAAATAAACCCACCCTTACCAGCGTTTTGTCTTGAAAGGCATCCTTTGGGTTGAAAACAATACAAAGTATCAGATTAGAAACTCATTCACTCCACCGTGGGTGACCAGGTAAAATGGGCAGTTATTATGGGAAACAGTATGGTGGTTGCAGCTTTGGGCTGTAGCCATTCAACTCCATAATCATGAGTCAGGGTTGCTGTTCACAAGACATGAGGAGGCAGAGGCTGGGGAGGGCACGGAGTTGCCCTGGGGGTAGATGGAGGGAGAGTTCAACCCACTTGTCCTGGATTCACGGCCTCTGCTCCGTCTGCTTCCCTGTGCACCCCTCACCCGTGTGTGCATCGGGGGGCAGCAAACTTTATGTGCTGAAGGCCGTATATTAAGCTCTGGGGGCCATATGGTATCAGCCACCATACTTACTCAGCCCTGCGTGTGGGGCAGATGCAGACAAGGACGAAGCAGAAGTGAGTAGGCTGGGGCCGGTGCTGGGGAGCCCACCTGCGGACGCGGACATTTCAATCGCTCAGAATTCCCACAGGCCACGGAATCGACCTTGGATATGGTCCAACCATTTAAAGACACAGCACCCATTAGCACGCAGGCCCTGCAAATGCAGGCAGCTCAGACTGTGGTCTGTTGATATAAAAACACGACCGAAGCCGAGGGACACCGTTTAGAAACCTAAGGCTGGAAAACGCGGGCACAGGAAGGAGGTTCTGCGTTCTGCCAGTGGCCACTCCCGCCTTCCAATCTGGAAACGTCACCTGGACCCAGATGCATCTCCCCGATGATACCGGTGCCCACTTTACTTACGTGGTTGCAGGACAGCATTCCCTTGAAGGCTGATTGCCAGCCCCCTGCCATCCCCACCGGAGCGGCCTAATCAGCGTGTGCTGTTGATCTAAAACAAGTCTCAGGACTCAGCCTACGTGACCTCCCAGGGCATGACCTCAATGACCTGTGTAGACAGGATTGTCACGTTCATTCCCCTCCCCCCCATTTAGATGGAAAAGACGACGTCCAACAAATTTGCCTCCAAAGTCAGGGACGCTTCCCGGTATTCTGTGCAAGCGCGAGCAGCAGTTAGCCCAGTGTGCAGAGCTGGAGGGCTGTGGAGCGAGTGGAGTCTGCCAGTGCACGTGGGTGAGTAGCCTGCGCTCACGCCGCTGCAGTGAGTGGCCTCAGCATGGCTAGCACGTGACCCTGGAGCACACGTGTGCTCGTGGCGGTGGGAACGCCCTCGCGTGTCCCCGTGCCTCGTCCCCTTCCCGGTTTGTGCACCGTCCTTCCAGACAGAGGTGGGTTCACCGTGAAGCCAGAAAAACACACGTGTCGAGCTTCTCACTAGCACCCGCCTCTCGGAAACACTGTAGCTTAGTGTTTTCCCAGACTCTCCAAGTCTCCTTCACACCGACAGAGCCCGTGTGGTTGCCACCGAGTCCCCCCCCCAAGGGTGGCATCCGGCCAAGCTGTGGCGTGATGTCCCCACCAGAAAACTGCTACCATCCACTGGCCTTGTTCAGATGTTTTCCGCTTCCTACGCTCACACCCGTGTGCCTGGTTCCAGGCAGGGGGTCACGTGTGTAGGGCCGTGGGTCCGTGTCCCCGCAGTCAAGAGAAAGGGCAGTTCCGTCACCCCTGGGGTTCCTCCTGCTAACCCCCTGGCCACCCCCAGCCAGGCTCCATTCCTGGCATTTTCTTCCGCCTCATTGGGAATGTGTACTGTGTTCCCTCTGCTTAAAGAAGATTCCACAATGGAGTCAGGCCCATGAGGGGCCTCCATTGTCCCCGGGCCTTCGGCCTCAGACACAGGGGACGGAAAGCACTGTCCCCGGGCCTTTGGCCTCAGACACAGGGGACGGAAAGCACTGTCCCCGGGCCTTCGGCCTCAGACACAGGGGACGGAAAGGCTGGGAGCCGGCTGAGCGCCCGTGGGGATTCTGCCTCTGCTTTTGTTTTTGTCCCAATGGTCCGGTTTACTGGGCAAATAAGGTGGCTCCGGTATCTGTGTGAGGGGGCCGTGGAGAGGAGTGAGGTGTCCAATGGCAGCCCTGCGGTGAACAGGGCCCCTGTCACCCTGTATAGCTGGACGGCAACCCCGTCGGCTTGCACCTTGGAGACAGTTCACACCCCGTGTTGGCTACTCTCTGGTGTCTAGGGCACCCAGAGGCCTTCCAGGGGAGGAGGAGACAGAAGGCAGTCATGTGCCTCAGGCGTTGTTGCAGCCGTGCAGCCTGGGAAGGCAGATGCGTGGTGAGATGTCACTGAGGTCTCCAAGAACCGTGAGGCCGGGCGCTCACGGACGCCGCCTGAAGACATGAACTTCTCTCGGCCCGAACTTGAGGTCCCAGGACAGAGGTGGTGAAATCCATCTTGCAAATGACGTGCAGCCACAATAGGGACACCAGGTACCGACGGAGGTTGATCCCATGGGCACGTCTGTGTTGCAGGCAAGAGCGCAGGTCTGGGAAGCGGAGGCAGCCCGCATGGCTAGCACGTGGCAGAGGTGGGGTTCCAACCCGGCCCGGCCCACCCCAGTCCCACACTGTCAGCTCGGTGGCATGGGTGACGGGGTCCCGGGAGGGCAAGGTGCTGAGCACACTGGACGCAGTTCTGAGAGCCTAGTGGTCACGCTGGCCGGGCGCGTAACGGTCCCCTCGCACCCAACCCGTGGGCGACTCCAGGATCTCGGGAAGAGCAGACTCAAGAGAGTCCTCCCGGGCATGTACGCGCCTCCTCTATGACGGCATCCATCCGCTTAGGCTTCAGGAAGTTTGTGGGCAGCGGCCTGTGTGGATGTGTGGGACCGGAGGAGGCACGGCAGGTAGATTTCCAGGGAAGGTTGCGGGGAGGGGAGGAAAGTGCTGAGCAACGCAGCGCTGTTGTGAGCCTGCAAGGGAGCTGTTCATGCTGCGGCTCCGAAGAGGCGGGGTACAGCCAGAGTTGTGCGGCGCGCAACTCGGACTTAATGGCTCCACCGTCCTTGGTCCCTGGGTGGATGCCTGCCCAACCCGGCTAAGGACACACATGGTACGACTGCCCTCAGCTCGGCTCTGCACAGAGAAGTTGCTCGTCTCACCAACAGGGAAACAGAGGCAGCTTGCACCAGGACCAGGGGCTTTTCACAAGGTGATGGGTGTCAAACGCCCGTGGCTGAAACTGAATGCGCCCTACACGCATTTACAGGGCGCTTCTCTTTTTAAAAATGCCTCCTGTTGTTTGGAAACGTCTCCCCCACATCCCTGCACAAGGTCCTCGGATCTCAGAACCACAGGGCGCAGAACCGAGGCAGGGAAGCCAGGCTCAGGAGCCGGTTCTGCTTTCTGAGTGTTTGGAGGTTCTAAAGCCAGTAGCGCATTTGGAGTTTGCAGAGCTGGGAACACACGAGAGACAAGCCAGGAGGTCTAGGCTCGGGCCATGGCTCGGTGACCTGCGGTAGCGGTGACAAAAGAACATCGCATGAGTCTAGCGGGACCCAGAGGGCCGTGCTGAGGATTCTCAGGCTGCTTCAGGTCACCAGAAGGAGCAGTGACCTCCTGACCCCGCGGCAGGGGGCAGAGGTGACCAGCGTGCCAGGTTTTGCCTCCCCTGACCTAGTCGATCACGTCTTACTGCTCTGGTCTGCTTCCCACCTTCACGTACTCGTTCTGCCCAATCCCATTTTGTTGACTGCCACGCTGTTCCTGAAGATGCACTAAGGAACGCCACTCCTCACCTAATAATATATCCATCGTTTCTGGATTTACACCCCTGCTCAGGTTAGGATCTTCAGGGAATGTAATCAAGGCAGACTTCATTCTAATCAAGCTGCTGAATAGACATACGGGGAGGCCCGGGCCCCTCCTCACCCCTCCCTCCAGGATGCAGAAATGACTACGTCCAGCAGCGTTTTCTCTTGAGCCTTCCTGCTGCTGAGTTCGGTTCCTGCACACAATCTCTCTCCTCTGCGCCCCTGGCTTGCAGATGCACCCTGGAGCCCATCCTGGCTGCTTTCCCTCCACGGTAAACTCAAATATCATCCCTCTTTCTTAGAAGTTAGCAAGCTCACCTCCCTTAGTTTAAGGTCAGAAAATAGAGGCCCAGAGACACCGGGCAGTTCAGTAGTTATCACGTGGCTGAGAAGTGGCTGTTGATGGGTCATTTTCTTCTTCTTTTTTTTTTTCTTTAAAAGATTTATTTTATTGATTTTTGACAGAGAGAAACAGAGACAGAGAGACAGATAGAAGGGGGAGAGCCCAGAGCAGTCTCCATAGTTGACATTAGCTTTCCATATAGTTTCACTCCACAGGTGGGCACAGGGCTGCGCAGGGCAGGAACTGTGCCGGGAACCTCCCACATAGGTCCTGGCAAGAACTGAACTGGGGGCTACACCCCAGTTCAGCATGTGGGTCCGCATGGGCCGGGGCCGGGATTCGATCCTCGGTCCTCGGGGCTTCAAAGAGAGCGCTTTACCCGCTGAGCCATCCCAGCTTTCCCCATTTTACTTCTTCTTTAAAGATGTATTTTTATTGTTTTCGACAGAGAGACAGAGACAGAGAGAAAGGAGAGGGCCCAGAGCTGTCTCCATAGTTGCACGTCATGAGTTTTCTGCACGGTTTCATTCCACAGGTGGGGGTGGGATGCGCAGGGCAGGGACCGGCCGGGGGCCTCCCACCTGGGGCAGGAGCTGAACCAGGGGCCTCGCATATAGGGGGCTCAACCCGCTGAGAACCGAACCGGGGGTACTCCCCAGTTCAGCATATGGGTCCGCACGGGCCGGGGCCAGGACTCAACCCTCAGGACCCAGGGGCTGCAAGATGAGCACTTAACACTTGAGCCCTCCCGGCTTCCCGGGTAATTTTCTCAAACGGGTGACATGTGGCTCAAGTAGAGGAGGAATTTCCATGAACCCATGAGACAGCCCAAGGTTCTTCAAGAAAGAGTGAGGGATAGGACGAGTGAGTTTTGATGGATGGGACGCGAGGCTGGAGGTGGCTGGGTCCCTGGGGGCCCTACTGGCCAGGACACTTAGGGGGACAGCCGGCCAGGGTGGGCTGCCTGCCTGCCTCACAACTCCGCCACAGGCCGCATTCTGTGCCAGGACTTCTGGGGCAGGGGATGCTCGGCTTGTTTGTCTGCTTGAACTGGATGAGGAGCGGTTTTCATTTTATCTCTGCTCCCCTCACTGCCCTTCCCTTACTGGCCTCCAGGTCTTATCTGCAGAGCAAACTTCCCACTTTGTACGGGTCTTTCTCCTCTTTAAACTTTCTTAACTTCCACGTTCTTGGGCCCCTCTGCTTATCGTTGCTATCTGCTGTTTACCAAAACCTCTTTGCTTCCTGAGCCACTGGGCGTAGGGGGAAGCCATTTGGTTTCTGAGGTCCAGTCCTCTGTCTTCTCTCCCCGACATGAAGCTGAAATGCCACACGTGAGGCAGGTGCTTACGACCCTTCCTAGGTGCATCCGCCCTGCGGTGGCCTCCGGCCCGGCCCTCGGTCAGGTTCAGCCAGACTCAGCCCCTCACCCCATCAGCCTTTGCCCTGACCTCACCGAGAACAGTAACAGGTGCCGATTAAAGTGCATTTTTAAGAAATACGTGTAGCCCAGGTCCCCAGGACGAGGCCCACCAGGGTGCCTAGCGTGTGGGGACGCCTGGTCTAGCAGGCTCAGAAGGACAGGTGTAGCGACTTCCTCTTTCTCGAATCATCTCTGCATAACTAAATAGCAGTGCCCATTAAGTTCTTGAAAAGAAACTTCTGAGGCTTCCGTCCTAAGAAAGGCGTTTGCCTTGAGTCAGAGAGAAGGTTCAAGTTATCTGGAAATACTTGCTCTGAAGAACATCTCCAAGAAGTCAAATGAACGGTCTATTCAGGGGCCTCCCAACTTCTGCAGCACTGAAATTCTTACTCATTTTTAACTGGAAGGATACACGAGTACCCGGTTCCTTTTTTTTTAGCTTCACTAGAACAAGAGTAGATGGAACCTTTAACTCAACTTACTTATAGGACTGGCTCTTTGTTGTCTTTTGCATTCATACATAACAGAGCAGGAGCTAATCCACAGTAATATTCATGAATTTCCCCGCCAGTTCATGTTTTCGCAGGCGAGTGACCTTGGCTCTGTTCTGAGCTGGCTGAAGGGGGTGGTTCTAAAACCCACAGGGACCCTGCAGCAGCCGGCCAGGGAGAAGAGGCCAACTCACCCCCTCCCTCCCAGCGGCGGCCGTGACTTTGCTTCCCACATGTACCTTGCACACACCGATCGCTTTATCTGGTTGCATGAACTGAAATCAGTGGTCCTGACAGTTCTGCTAATTCAGTGAGAATCTCACTGAGGAGAGAGCGGTTTAACTGAAAGGGTTTTCGTTGTCACAGGCAGAAGCGAATGGTATGATTATCGGGCCCCAACCTGCCAGGCCATGGGCGTTGCACAAGCGAGACAAGACTGGGTCCCACGCACGTGACCCTGATAATGTTTACAACACCTGCGGCTTCTGTCTGCGGGACCTGAACTCGACCTGCTCAGCCTCACTGTAGGCAGGATGGCTCCTGCTGCCAGCGTGCCCCTGGCCAGAGACTTGTTCCGGGTCTGCCAGTAGGGGGTTTCTTACAGGGGCCCTTGCGTAACGGTTAAGTGTTGGATGGAGAGTTTTCCCAGAGACAAGGGAATGAAGCTGGTGGGGAAGGGGAGGCTAATTCAGGAAACCCGACTGGGACATCCAGACGGTACTCAGTCCACCCAGCTCTGGGCACGAGCAGCAGACACTAGGTTGTATAGGAGGCTCAGTCCGCAAGCTGGGAAAGGACCCTACATGTCCGAACTGGATTCTGTGGGACGGTGTGAACTGTAACAGGAAAGGAGGCAGGGCTGTGGCAATGGGAAGAATCACGGTGACATCCAGGGATTCCCATTGCGGGTTTGGTGAGAGAAGCCAAGGACACTGTTGAACTAGGAGAATGGAGCCGGAGGCTGCAGCGTTTACCCCGAGATAACGCGGGGGTTACAGTCCCGACCTGACCCCCAGAGTTTGCCACAAAAACCCCCACATTTGTTATTGTTTTCGCGTCGCTCTAGTATATTAATAGTCTTTGGAAACAGGTAACATTGTTCTATGTATAGCATTCTGTTTGTAGGAGCGGTATTTCCATTTACAAAATAGTCATTCTTGATGGCTGATTAAATACGGATCATCACATGCATTTCTGTTACATGAGCATTAGAGAGAAGTTCTGTTTAGAAACAACGCCAAGGACAGGTTTTATATTTTCTTTTCACAGTGAGAGCCCAGTCAGATTTGCTTCAGCCTCAAAGAGCGTGTCGATGTAAAATTAAATGAACGTGGCATTTTATTTTTTTTCTAAAAGGGATATGGGTTAAAGAAAAGTCACCCTGCCGAGGCTGCCACCAAAGCCCCTTGAAGAATCTGTCCCTGGGTGCAGGTTAGAAGCAAGTTTAACCAGAGCGCGAGGTGGCATACAACGTAGCTCCGCTGCAATTCGCGGCGACCTTCCTACCTGTGAGATGAGGCTGACAGCATGGGGGAGCTAAGATCGTGCGCTGTTTGGAACAGTTGGGGCAGATGCTGTTATTGTAAACTGCGAGTGTTATTCCACACTTGACTTCCTCTAAACGTTCAATGTGCAGCTTTGTGAAATACGTTGTTGTGCAAGCAGGTTGTTCGGTGGCTCCCAGTTGGTAGCTGGTCCATCTAGAATGCAGCAGAAGCTGACGAGCCGCAGACACGGAGCACTAAGAACTTGGGTAGCAAATTGGGCACGTCACGCTTTCAGACGAGAAGCGGCCTTGGTGCCATCCGTTCACTTCAGCCGCATGTCAACTTGGTGACGTGGACATTCTCCCCTCGTCTTACAGATGAGAAATCTAAGGCTCAGGGAGGTTAAGCTACCTGCCCCGGGTCACCCAGCAGCGGCCGCTCTGGCCCCAGCTTCCCCAATGCCTCGGGTCTGGTTATTTTGCTCGTCTTAACTCTGATTTTGTTCTTTCTCTTTTTTTCTTTTTCCATCAGGAAAGGATGAGCAGACGCCCTGGACACAATGGCTTCTGGCTGTGCTCACAGCGGCCCTCTGCTTCCTGTTCGTCCTCTCGCTCACCTGCAGAACGTGGGTACTCATACCTGTGTGGGTGCCCCCAGCGGGGTCTGCGTGTTGAGTGTGTACACGCTTGCTGGCCACACGCTCGGTTTCTTATCATCAGACGGGACTTGGGCCACTTCTGGATGAGTGTGGACCAAATCCAAGAGTGGAAAACACCTGTAGGTGATGCACAGAAGCCGGACGAAGCACAACACCGCTCTCTGGCTATCACGCCCCTTCCTGAATCTGTGCGTTTCTGTGAAGGTTTTTACACGAGGGCTTGTCTGGAGAAAATCCGGCCACTGTCAGTATAATGAGAACGGTTACGTGGCTGGACATTGCCCGGACGCCCTCCGATTCTTTTACATCTCTAGAAAGGCAGCCCACGGGGGGGGCCGAAATGACTACCGTTTCTCCCCGTTAGGACACCCAGTTTACATGGTGCCAACGCCTGCCCCGGCCATTTGGTCCTCCGGCCACGAGTGGCCGATCGATTGTCTTCCGTGTTCAGAAATGAGGCCATTGAGGCACATGAGGTGACATGGGCCAATACGGGGCAATTCGCCTTCTGTGTTCCTTGGATGATTCAGAAGCCACGACAGAGCCCTGCTGCCACCCCCAAGGCCTGTAGCCACGGCTGCAATGTAGACCTTTGGGAGTCCTGGTCGGTAGAGATTTGGATATTCAGCACAGCAGGTCCTGGAAGGAATGAGGTCACTTTTCAGAGTCACAGGTAAAGGCGAGTAAGGAGGCACCTGCTCACCCACTCCCTCTTTTACTGTTTTCAGCCGTCACTTATGGACCAAGTTGTTTCCACCCGTTCCTGCCCCGAAAAGTAACATCAAAGACTTCATGATAGCCATCGACTCCGAGGTAACGTTGACGGTTCTTATGCTGGGTCCTCCCTGCCTGGGAGTGGGCTCCAGGGGTCTGTCATGGGGTGACTGGAGTTCCTTCTGAGGCAGGGTCTTCACCCAGGAGCCCGGGGCTTTCTATCGTATCCTGCGCTTCAGCTGACGGTTTTGTCATGTTCTGGGAACAACTCCATTCGGAGCGTCCTCACCAGTCAGACTTGAATATGCTGTCAGCTGTCTCTTAAGTGACCTTGGGCAATTCCCCCAACCCCATGAGCCCTGATTCCTGTATAGCAGGTGCGTCCAGCCTGTGGCTCAACACACATGCGTAAACTCTCTTAAAAGCATGATAGTGCTTTGCGACCTTTTTTTTTTTATCTTTTTTAAGCTCATCAGCAATCATTAGTGTGAGTGAATTGTATGGGTGGCCCAAGACAATTTTTCTTCCAATGTGGCCCAGGGAAGCCACAAGGTTGGACACCACCGCCGTACAAATCTTTTTTTTTTTTTTTTTCAGAGTTGTTTTTCTTATTCTAGGTCCTTTTCATTCCCTTTTAAATTTTAGAGCCAGTTTATCAAATTCTACAAAAAAGGGCTGCTGAGGTCTCGATTAGGATTGTGTTGTACGACAGGTAAATTTGGGGGAGACTTGACATCTTAAATTTTTTTTTTTTTTTTTTTATCTTTTCACATTTATAGAGAGAAATTATCTTTTTTTTTTCAGTGCATATTTATTTCTTTTTTACTTTTGACAGATAGAGAGAGAGACAGAGACAGAGACAGCTAGAGAAC
>PVKE010003141.1:0-75002 GCA_004027555.1 Craseonycteris thonglongyai | reverse complement strand
CGATTACTTTTTTACAATGGTGAATGATAAATGTTGTTGTTTAATATGCCTTACCTCGGTAGCCATTGCTAAAAAAGGTAATCTGGAGAGACATTTTTTAGCTTTACATAACAAGTATCAAACAGATTATCCACCAAATTCTGAACTGAGAAAACATAAAGTTAGGGATCTTAAAACTCAATTAACAAATCAACAAAGCATTTTTAAAAAGCCAAGGTTGAAGTCACAAGCAGTAACCACTGCATCATTCAAAGTAAGCTATCTCTTAGCAAAACAATGTAAGCCATTTTCCGATGGTGAATTTGTAAAGGAAATCTTTTTGGAAATGTCAGATTCACTTTTTAATGATTTTAAGAACAAGAGTGAAATTGTTGCTGCAATTCAAGATCTACAATTGTCTCGAAACACAGTGTTGCGATGAATTGAAAGGATGAGTGGGAATGTAAAAGAGCAGTTATATAATGATATTAATAGATGTTCTTGTTTTTCCCTTCAGTGTGATGAATCGACAGATATAAGTGATACAGCACAATGACTTGTTTTCGTTCATATGGTTTTTAAGGATTTTACATCTAAAGAAGAATTGTTGGGTATTATTTCTTTGAAGGAAAGGACTAGAGGTGTAGACATATTCAAAGCCTTTAAAAACTTGCTCAATGATTTGAAAGTACTACTTTTTAAATTAGTCTCAATCACAACGGATGGCGCAGCTGCAATGATAGGTTGCATAAATGGATTTATAGCCCTATGTCGAAATGAAGATGAATTCCCAGCCTTTTTGAGCTATCACTGCATAATTCACCAGCAAGTGTTAGCTAGCAAGAGACTAAACACAAAAGAGGTAATGGCCATAGTGTTTAAAATTGTTAATTCAATTCCAGGAAGTTCCCTCAAACGGCGTCTCTTCCAACTGCAACTCGATGAAGGCCAACCTGAATTATTACTACATACCGATGTCAGATGGCTAAGCAGAGGTAAATTTCTGCAGCAATTTCGTGATTTATTGCCTGAAATTATAGCTTTTCTTCACGAACAAGATGGAAACTGTGAAAATGTAAATGATGAAACTTGGCTTAGTGACTTAGCATTTCTGACCGATTTTACTTCAATATTAAGTCATTTAAATTTAGAATTACAAGGTAAAAATAAAACAGTAATTGATATGATCAGCTGCATAGACGCATATAAAACAAAATTTATTTTGTTAATAGAAGATCTGTAACAAAATAATCTGAATCATTTTCCAAATATGGCGGATAACCTACAAAAGCATAAAAATATTAATTATAAGATTGACAAATACGTCGCGGAAATCCAAAAAGTAATTGAAGATTTTGAGGTAAGATTCCAGGATTTTGAAAAAATTAAAGAAATTGTGGAATTTATATCTTTTCCTTTTAAAAAAGATTTAAGTGTGAAATGCATTAGCCAAAAAATTTCAGACGTATTTCATATGGATCAAAAGGCATTAGAAAATGAAATTATAATTTGACAAACTGACTTAATCTTACAAGCCAGAAAATTTGAAGAAGATTTTTGGAAATATGTCAACTGAGAAAAATATCCCAGTATCACCAAATGTAGCGAATATATCTATTCTTGTTTCGGATCTACATACCTATGCGAATCGGCATTTTCATACTTGAAGCTAATGAAGACTAAACAACGTTCTGTCCTAATTCCCATACTGAAGACTCATTATGATTATCTTTGTCAGGATATACACCTAATTATGATTCCTTGGTTAGAGACATGCAAACTCAGTCTTCCCATTAATGTTAAGGCAACAAAGTAAATTCTAAATCTGTCTTTATCTGTAGCTACTTTGAATTAATAAATATTGTTAATAATTATCCATGTTCTTTTAATTCCCCTGGACTTGAGTTTTTTGGCCCTTTAAATAATTATTGTTGTTGTTTTTTACGTAGCTAGATAAGCCGTATATCTATATTTCAGTACGAGGTGTACTCAACGAGCTATTGATAGATTAGCAAAAAGTAAGTCATATTATTCTTTCATGATAAATTTTCCCGGCCCCCAAAAAAACGCGAAAGTGAAATATTGCAATCAAATTATCAGCCATACTATGCCTTTTTATAACAACTTTTTCATATTTACAAACAAATAGTACAATAACTTATACATTGCAGCTGATAAAAAAAATTAAATTGCATTTTAAGTTAGTAAAAATCTATCTTGAAAAAGTGTCAGAAAATCGAAATTTTTAGCTACCGCATGTATGGAATGCTGCTATCAAAAGTTGGGTCTGAAAATTTATTTTCTTCATGAGCCTATATCTCGAAAACTTAATAAGTGATTTAAAAAATAAAAAATAGTTTTGAACATATATTTTACTTATCTACCCATACCTCGCTGGAATGCACTTTATACAGAAACACAGTGTATAAACATAGTATGCATTTCACACCCCTTCTTCCCCCTTAGACTACGCCTATGACAACAAGTCGAACGCGACACACTTTTAAGATAAAAAGTAGATCTTATATACAGAAAAGTTGGCCACCCCTGAGCTATATGATGGTTAAGATAAAAATTTTGGGGGAAGCCGGGATGGCTTAGTGGGTTAAGCACTCACTTTGTAGCCCCGGGGACAGAGGATCGAATCCCGGCCCGTGTGGACCCATATGCTGAACTGGGGAGTGCCCCCAGTTCAGTTCTCACCTGGGTTAGACCCCGGCCTAGTTCCTGCCTGGTACAGCCCCGCGCCCACCTGTGAAGTGAAACTATGTGGAAAAACCAATGATGTGCAACTATAGAGACTGCTCTGGACCCTCCCCCTTCTCTCTGTCTCTGTATCTCTCTACCTCTGTATCGCTCGCTCTCTCTGTCAAAAACAATAAAAATAATTCTTAAAAAAAATAAAAATTTTGTAATCCAAGGATCTGATTACTGCAAAGGTATTAAGTAGGCTGACTAGACATGCCATTTTAAATGGGACAGAAAAAACAGTACGGTACTGTCTCATTTCAAATAGTACAGAATGTCAGCCTATTGACATCTTGAATTTATGTTGACTATATGTACTGTTTGAAATAGGACAGTGCCATTGTTTTCTGTCCCATTTTAAACAGTACGTCTAGTCAGCCTAGTCACAAGCCAGAAATGAGGACCAGGAAGAAGGCCAGTGGACTGATATATGTCGGGCAAGGAGGAAAGTTGTATGTAATGATGTCAGAGAGGGCAGCAGAAACCAGATGAAGCAGGGCTTCGCAGGCCAAAGTAACAAGTTAGGGTTTTATTATAAATGCAATGGGGAGCCATTAGAGAGTTTGATGTAGAAAACTGGCATGATCTGATATATGGCTTTGAAAGGTTATTCTGGCTTTTATGCAGAGAATAAATCATGAGGGGCCACAGTAGAAGAATAGTATCCAGTTAAATAGTCCTGGGGAGGCATGAGAAGTCAAGGTAACTTGGACAAATGTGGTAAGTAGACTCTCTTCGTTAACCAGAACTCAAGCAACTAACACTCTCAAGCAAGAAGCAAAAAACAGAAGAAATAATATTAAATTTTTCCAGCATGGTACCCATTAACTGAGAGTCTACATACATTTATCCAGCGTCTACTAATCTCCATGAGTGCTGGTTAACTGAGAGTACTGTGGTAAGACATAGAGAGGTGGATATGTTTGGGATAAGTTTTGGAAATAAAATAAACAAATCCTGATTGAGCTTGTATTTTGAGAAACAAAGTAGATAGGGGTACAGTTTAGTGATATTGACAGGAATGAGCTGAATTGGTTGAGACGGACAATAAAACAAAAATTTTGTTTTGGGTATGGTAAGTTTGGGAGACGTACGTAAATGGAAATGTCAAGTAAGCAACGTGAACTTGTAGTTCTGAGGTAACAGACACAGCTAGCATGTCTGTGTGCAGAATGTGCACTTCTAAAATTGAGCAATACACCATGTGTGTTGCCTAAATAGCATCATTAGTATAGATTTGAGAACCACTGAGCTAAAGATGGTATTAAAGTCACAGGTATGAATGAGACTTCAGCAAACTCAGAATAATCATTCTTAACTTTTATTCAAAATGAAGCAATGACACTATATTTCCAAAATTCATATTTAATTCCTTATCAACAACCAATTCAAACTAATTATTCTGAAGCTCTAGTTCAACTTAAATTATCTTTTATGAAAGAATTGGATTTCAGATCAATAAATTTGTTTGTATAGATCTGCTTTTAAAAAAAAAAAGACTTACTGTTTTTGATGGAGAGAGAGAAAGGGGAGGGCTCAAAGCTGTCTTCATAGGTGTATGTTATCAGTTTTCGACATGGTTTTGTTTTGTCCACACAGGTGGGCAGGGGCCATGCAGAGCAGGAACTGGGATGGGGGCCTCCCCCATGGGAGGCATGCCCCCCTCGAGCCAGGGCCTGAACCGGGGGGTGAGAACTGAATTGGGGGTCTCCCCCATGGGAAGCACACCCCAGTTCAGCATATGGGGCTGCATGGGCTGGGGCTGGGATTCGATCCTCAGTACCTGGAGCTGCAAAGCTGAGTCATCCCAGCTTCCCCTAGATCTGCTTTTGATGGACAAGAAAAATCAAGACATTCTATCAAATTTGTAAATTATCCAGTGCTGACCTTTTGCACTAAGATCATCTACATCATTAATAATCAACCCTCTATATGCTCTTTAAATAACTTTCATGATTTTTGTGGCTTTTGATTAGTTATGTTTTTACATTTAAATCTTTTATTCATCTGGAATTTACTTTAGGATCAAGTGGAAAGATTCTAAGTTTATTTTAAATCTTAGCCAGCTTTCTCAGAACACTTACCATAATAACCCAGGTGTTTTTCCTATTGGACTGAAATGCCATATGCTAAATTCCCAACTGGATCCTGAGATCTATTTCTAGAATCTCTATTCTGTTTCCAATGATCTTATTCATGACCCAGGCCATGTTTTTACATCAAATTGCATATAGATTAAAATAATTTTCATGTCACAATATCTGTGCATTTATCAAGTTGCAATGAAAAAAATAAAAAAACATGAAGTTATTCTAAAGGATAAGCCAATTCCTGTGTCTACAGTCATGTGAATTAAAAAGTTATGCTTTAGCTATCTTCTTTGCTTCATATTCTGTCAACATTTCCTGGAAAATTTAGACAATGTTATTTTGTATAGATTTATTAGAAACCTAAAATATTAAATGAAAATATTCTAGGGGGATGCCAGGATGGCTCAGTGGGTTAACCCTGCAGCCCCGGGGACCAAGGATCGAATCCCAGGCCTGGTCTGTGTGGACCCATATGCTGAACTGAGGTTTGTTTGGCCCCCAGTTCGGCTCTCGCTGGGGTGTACTTCCCATGTGGGAGGCCCATGGTTTGGCTCCCATACAGGAGGCCCCTACCCGGTTCCTACCCTGTGAGGCCCCCCGCCCACCTGTGTGGAATGAAATTATGTCAAAACACTTAAGATGTACAACTATGGAGATCACTCTGGGCCCTCCCTCTTCTCTCTGTCCCTCTCTGTCTCTGTCTCTGTCTGTCAAAAAAATTTAAAAAACCAATAAAATAAGTCTTCTAAAATAAAGATTCTAAAATAAAACATTTATTATAAAACACTATTAAAGTTTATCTAGAAGAAAAAATACATGGAAAATAGCCAGTTTTATAAGACAATTACGGAAAGAGGACTTTTCATTACCAAATATAAAACATCATGATAATATGAAGAAAAAGTTTTTTTTTTCAGCTTTATTGCCAAAAAATATTATACAAGGAGCTTTAAATGTGCAAAATTATGAAGAATTATATTGCCAACAAATGTGGTGTGGAGTCTTAAGTTTTGTCAGTTCTTATGATACAGCTGCCATGATGGGAAACCTTGTAGAGTAGTTATCAAGATTAATGAGCTTGTACCAGAATGTAAATGGACACATTGCTTCCTTTGTCAAGAAGTCTAACTTCAAAAAAGTCTACTGACCTAAAGAGTAACATAAAATAGTAAAAATTCTTAATTACATAAAGGCAATTTGTTAAATACAAGATTATCCTATTATGTGATAATATAGAAGCTGATAAATTCTGTTGTTGCTTATTGAACTACTTTGGTTATCAAGGGGAAAGTTCTGTTAAGAAGGTCTAAATTTTTAGTCTTCCTGAAAGGAGTTAAGAAACCAGTTTGGTCTAAACTCTGAAGAATTCTCAACCCCTTTGAAGATGTGAATTGGAAAACCTGACTTACTTATTGGTCGTTGTACCAAATATCTTTGGTATTTTTAATGATCATAATATCTGTAAGAAAGAAATGCAACTGGCTTTATAATGGTAGATAATATCAAAGACCACCTAGGTGTCCCAATACCACCTCAAATTCAACACATCTACAATCGAATTCACTACTTTCCCCTCAAACCTATCTTTTCTCCTTTTCTTTCCTTGATAATTGTACCACCATTCGCTTAATAACCAAGCCAAACACCTGAAAATCAGCATTTGTCTTTCTCTTGCCTTACATGTATATCCACTTGCCATCCAAGTTATGTTGATTTTACTTATTAATACTTATCTCTCATATATACTCCTAATGGCCTCTGGTCCTCTTACCTTGGACTTCTTCCTCTCTACTAAGCCATCTGTTCATCAGCTGGTAACCAGAATATGCTTTCCAAACTCAAATTTCTTCATGTCACTTTTCTATTTAAGAGCCTTTTGTGGGTTATACTTTGCTCGTAGGAGAACTTTTAGTTTTTAGAGGGGCTCCTAAAGCTCTCCACAGTCTGGCTCTTCTCTGTAGTTTCAGGTCTTTACACCCTCCCCACACACCTCACTTCCACCATACCTAACTGCTTGGGGTACTTAGAACCCTGTTTTGCCTTTCTGCCTTCACTCACACTTGGAATTTCCTCCTACCGTTGTTTGGTTAAGACCTAATCTTCCAAGATTTACTTCAAATTTATCACCTTTGGGTAGCATTTCCTATTTTCACCCACCCACAAAATTGACTATTCTTTGTATTCCTGTTGTGGACCCCCTTACTTTTTACTACAGCACCCACAAAACTATTCTACCTATTTGTTCACCTGTTTCTCCAATAGACTAGAAGTTCCTTAAGTCAAGGATCTTGTGTTTTTCTTGTTTTCCCTAGTATCTAAGCAACGCCTGCACAATTTAGGCACTCTGTAAAAATTCTTTCAATGAATGAGTTACTAAGTGAGAAATTTCAGAGGTGCAATGGAAAGGATTGCAGAGAATACAACAGTGTTTAAACTGGTGCAAATGAAGACACTAGGCAATTCAGTGATCAGAGTAATGGGAAGGATAATTTACTAAGGGACTTGGCTTTGTATGGTGACTGAACGTGAAAGGGATGGTGGGATTAACTGCCTTTAAAGCTTGTGACTAGAATTCTGATATAAGGTTATTCTATTGCTGTAGAAAGTGCAGGTGGTCTTTGTGGTCAAATTAAGTTCTCTGGATATGCAGTTTGCAAATATCAGCACACACACCAGAAATTTAAAACACTGCATTGATCTAGTGCTTTGCAGCATACAAAATTCTTTACTTCTGTTATTTGACTCTTAAAACAGTTATCTCCCTAAGCTTCAGTTTCCTTTCTTATAAAATAAAGATAATAGCTACCTGTTATTAATAGGATTGTTTGTGAGATGTACCATATGTCTGGTACACGATTGAGTACCAACTGTGTTGTTAGATCAGAAATTTGAAGCCCAGAATGGTGAAATGACTTGCTTGATGTCACAAAAGTAACTTGGTGGTAGACTTAGACATAAACTCTAGATCTTATTGTCCTCTTATTATAGTATTCTTTTAGTACACTACAGTATAATGAGATACCTTTTATTTACTTGGTGCACAGCCCCTTTAACTTCCTTGAGAGGCTTATCCAAAAGCAGGCTTTGGAATTACTCTATTATTGGATAGCTAATTGCCAAAATCAAGCAAAATCTAAAACTTGGCTAAAACCAAAATGCAAATATAAACAATATTTTTATAATTGCATTGCTTTCTAGTCTACTTTACACTTGAGGGCTTTCAGCAAAGGATCTGAGCAGGCTAGCTCCTCCTCCGTGAAGTTCTATGGAGATGTGCTTTCATTTTATAAACTTGAGTTTTAAAATCTGGTTTTTAAGCCCAGTTTTATGCCAGAGCAAGTTTTACTTTGGGGCACTAGAATTAAGGTAACAGGCATCTGAAGTATGAATTGGAACAGAAGGAGAATGGATTTGGGCTGAAACAACACTGATAGTCACACCCATCTGTCCTTGTGTTTTCTGTAGAGTTCTGTCCAGAAAGAGCCTGAAGCCACAAAATATGAACTGGAGATGAAATTATTAAGTGAAACAGTTTCAGCAGGTATTTTTTTAATTTAAATTTTTAGAATTTAACTTTATTGGGATTTTCTGCTTACAAAAGAAATTCAGGGTAATTGTAAAAAATTCATATGTTGCAGAAATATATTTAAAGTGAAAATTCTTCATAATACCTCTTCTGAGAAAACCAATGTTAACAAATTTATTTGTATTCGCTTCCCCCTCATCCATCTCTCTTTCTATTTCTCTGGTTTTTAGTGCAATCATAGAATCATCTCATACAGATATTATTATTAAAAATTACCTTTTTTAGTAGTTGTTATCAATCAATGTCACCCCAATAAATTTAGCAATTAAAAAAAATTACTTTTATTCACTTAACAGCTATTGTCATTCTATACAACATATTCTACATACATACATAAATAGAACACAATACATAGTCTGCTTAAATGAATAATATTCAACACTAAGTCAGAACACATTGGTAACCTTACTCTTTTTAGTAGTTTAATTTAGCTATATATTGCCATCTAATAATGAACAATTATTTAAGTATTTCGAGATAGTAAGGTTATTTTTTTATTATTATTATTACAAACAGTGTTGCAAGCACACATATACAATCAAAAATTCTTAACACTTTTGTATTTAATCTTATCCTGGCAAATAGCAATTGGATATAGTTTTAAAATGTCATAATAGTAGTGATCTAATTTGCGAATCCTTTAATTTCATATTTATGTACATCTTTTTCATTAACTTTATCATAAAGCTGCTTTACCAGTGACGTCTAAGGAATCTAGTTTCTATGTATTTCTTAGCATATTTTTCACAAAACGCTTCTTGTCCACTTTTTTACTTTTTTCAACACACTTTTGTTCTGTAGTTAACTAGGTTTACACCTTTATGATTTTATATAACCCTTATGAGGTAATTTTCCTATTAGAAATTTCATACTATAATCAATTCATGAATGTTTGTCAGTAAAACCAAAGTTTTCTACACAATGATCCCCAAGTAATAAATATCATAAGTGTCTAAACTTAGACACAGTATTCTTTCTTATTTTCTTTTCAGGTAAATAGATTATTTCGATACATTTAAGAAGTAATTCAAGTCTGCATTTTATTGAATGTACACAAGTAAAAAGGGAATTGCTTATGTGGAATTTTCTTTGGCTAATTCCATTCATTTCTGGGGCCTGATTTCTATGGGTTAAATGCAGTACCATCTTACTGTGCTTTCTTTTATGGAGAGGACAATTGTAATGATAAATGATAAGGCCACCAGTTCCTGAGTTTGTACTTGGTCTGATACCAGTTCTGAGCTCTTTATGTGCATGACTCACAACTCCCCCGAATACTATAAGATAGTTACTACTATTTTATCCATTTTGTAGAGGAAGGAACTGAGAATAGAGATGTTAATGAGCGTATCTTGTCATATCCCTAATAAAGGGTGGAACCTATAAGTGGTCTGATTCTCTTTCTTACCCATTGCACTATATGAAAAGATTTGGTGAAAGCTGGGAATGGTTTCAGTGATACATGTTTTTAGGCATTTCCCTGATTGTGCACTGAGAATTATGAAATCATAAAATTTCCTATAAAATGTCTGAACACAAGCAATTATCCAATCCAGTTTCTTCACTTTCAAGTTTCTATCCCTGTTTGTCAAAGACCTGGGTCCATTTTGTACGGGGGGGGGGGGGGGGGGGCGAAATTAGCTTTAACCTTATATGTGGACCAAAATGTTGTTTTGTTTTGTTTGTTTTTTACTATCTTACTTTCTTCTCTTAGATCCCCATTTTTAGAAAGTAATTTGGCAGTTATTATGTTTTGTATTAAACCATTTTTTTCCATGAAGGGTAGCAGAATATGTGCCACTTCAAAATATGCCACTTTGGCATAAGGATTATTTTGAACTGAAAACAATTGAAAAGGTAACAGATGCAAGATAAGCTCCCTACCCATCTCCTATTTGCCTAAGTGCAAGACATACATTTTCAAAGGTGTCCCTCTTTGCCTCTCTGCCAGGAAGGACAAAGCTTAATTCTCTGAGACAGTTTTAGGCCCTATCAGCCTGGGGAGGGCATCAGAGGAACCTACAATGCAAACTTTACTAACTAGCCTTTATCTTCACCCTCAGAAGCCTAAAACTGTTATATTTTGTCCTGTCCTTATCTCACAAATTTATTGTTCTTTGTTGAAGATGCTCTATAAGCTGCTGTTCTAAGCCACTTCTTTGAAATATTAATTTTTCTTAGATATCTCCCATGTATCCATGAAGGATACATGTTAATAAACTTCTGTTTTTCTCTTTTTAATCTGTCTTTTATTACAGGGGTCTCAGCCAAGAACTCAGAAAGGTAGAGGGGAAATTATTTTTCCTCCTCTACAATAAAATATATTTGTAAGTCTTTATGTTAATAATAAATATATGCTTATTTTATACAAATTCGTAAAATGCTAGGATATGAGGTCTGACAGTTAAGTTCAAGAACTCATCCTAGAAAAAGTGCTAAATACCTCGCTGCTAAATATCCTTACAGTCATCTTCAAAGTACTCCCCTTGGGAAACTATGCACTGATCCCAGGGCCTCGTCCACCCTTCAAAGCAATTGTGGAACTCTTTCTGGGATGACCATCAGAAATGTCATCATATTACTTCTGATGTCCTGAATGTCATCAAAATATCTTCTTTTCAATATTTCCTTTATCTTTGGGTAAAGAAAAAAGTTACCTAGCCAGATCAGGTAAGTAGGGAGGGTGTTCCAATATAATTATTTGTTGACTGGCTAAAAACTCCCTCACAGTCATTGCCATGTGAGCTGGTGCATTGTCGTGATGTAAGAATCATGAGTTGTTGGGGAAAAGTACAGGTCATTTTCATCTAACTTTTTTAAGCAGTCTTTCAGCACTTCCAAATAGTGAACTTGGTTGACTGTTTGTCCAGTTGGTACAAATTCATAATGAACAATTCTTCTGATATCAAAAAAGGTTAGCAAGTCTGACTTTTGATTTGGATTGATGGAAATTTTTGGTGGTGGAGAATTGGCTGACTTCCATTGTGCACTTTGACACTTTGTTTCAGGTTCAGATTAGTACACCCATGTTTCATCACCAGTGATAACATGTTCCAAAACTTCATCTTGCCTCTCCAAAAAGTCTTCACAGACTTCAACTCTCCCCTGCTGTTGTTCATCGGTGAACTCCTTCAGGATCATTTTTGCACACACCTTTCTCCTGCCAAGATGTTCAGTGAAGATTTTCCTCACTGTTTCTATATCAATGTTTACTAGGTCTGTTATGCTTATCACCATCAGCTGATGATTCTGACACACAATTTGACAGATTTTTGAAATGTTTTCATCAGTTCTGCTCATTACTGGCTGCCCTGACCTCTCTTGCTCAGTGATGCTTTCTCTTCCCTCAAAGAAACGTTTAATCCATTTGCACATTGCTGTTTTCTTCATGGCATTATTCTCATAAACTTGGACTAAACATGTCCCTGATTTCACTTCCACTCTTGCCAAGTTGAACAAGAAATTTCATATTTGTTTGTTGCTCTAATTCAAGCTCTGACATTCTTGTGGTGACACACAAAATCACACAAGAACAATAATGAATACCACTCAGCAAGACACCAACACACGTTGACACAGCTGTGAGATACTGATACTCTGATATGAAACCTTACCAAGTTGTTTGTACAGTGCTGCCAATGTAAGCACATGGTGGCAAGTTCTTGAACTTAAATGTCAGACCTCGTATGAAATTTAAATGGAGTCCTCCCCTGCATTAAGCCTGTTCCCATTGCTAAGATTAGCTTTGTGAATAGTTTTGAATTAACCACTTGAAAAGTTTTAGTAGTTACAAATAACTTTCCTTGCCATTACTAGAATTTTATTTCCCTCCTAATACAAAAATGTTATGATCTATTCAATAACTGAGTTAATCTGATTAATTTTAGCACAGTTGTTGCTGATAGAGAATGCTCCTGAAAAGCCATATTTCTTTGAAGACAATGAGGTTGATATATGCCAGTTCACAACTCTGGGTGGAGTGTATCACTTGGATATTTTGGAGCTTCCCCCACAGTGCAAACCAGTAAAGGGGTGGATGATTATGGAAGTAGGTTGACTCTTAAATCTAAATTTATGAGTAAAATAATTTCTTACACTTATACTTTATATCAAATGCTCTAACCTCTAATGAAATTTAACTCTGTTAAGCAAACACAAAGGAAAACATGTAATCTTAAATTATCTTGAATTTATAAAATTTGAATCAGAGTGAAGGTAAAAAATCTAAAATAATATGGACTTTAAAACTAGAATTTATGCATGTTAACTTAATTGTAAACCTATATCACTATGTTTAAATTGTGCCAATTTGGCCTGAATGATAGTTTATTTCAGAAGTTGGAAATTTTTTTCTGTAAAGGGCCAGAAGGTAAATATTTTCAGGTATGTGGGCCATACCATCTCTGTTGCATCTCTTCAACTCTGCCATTGTAATGTTGAAAACAGCCCCATGTAAATGGGCATGTTCCCATTAAACTTTATTTACGAACATAAGTGGTGGGCCAGATTTTCCAGGGACCATAATTTGTGGACTCTGGTCTAGATTAGCGGTTCCCAGCATGTGGTCTCTTGAAAGGGGAAGCATCAGAATCATCTGGGAGAATCTGGGGATTTGCTGGAGATGCAAATTCATGGACCCCATCTCATTCTTATTGAATCAGAAATTCTGGTTGTGTGCGGCTCAGCAGTCTGTTTTGGAAAACACACCCTAGAGTTTGAGAACCACTGGTGTGGATCTTTGATACCTAAAGTGTGGCTCATGAACCAGCAGCATCAGCATCACCTGGAACGTGTTATAAATACATCATCTGGGGCTTCAGCTCAGACCTACTGAATCTGCCTTTTAATGAGATCTTCATGTGGTTCATACACACATTAGAGTTTGAGAAGCGCAGTTCCAGCTGATGCCGGTGGAACTGATGCGTGGGCCACATTTTGAGTAGTAAGGATACTGATGATAGCAGCTGTTAAGATGGTCTTTCAAGGAGTTTCTCGTTCAATAACTAGTAACATTTGCACTAGTATTGACTTCGTTTAGCTACCTCATTGTGGCTTCTGTCCCAAATATATCCCATTGTCTCTCTCTCTCTCTCCCCCTCCCTCCCTCCCCTGTTCCCTCTTTGTCACATCATGTCGTATAATTGCCAGGCACTTCTCACCCACAGTGATACCCGTTGAGGACCTTGGTGCATTCTTGTACTAGAGCAATATTTCAACTCCCCCCCCCCCTTTTTACTTCCTTCAAGAGCTTTTATAAACTTTTCCCCTCTAACTTTCTCCCCATGAAATTTTACACCATACATCTGTGTATGGGCTTTATACAGAAAAGAATACAACTTTTTCACTGTCCCTCCTGGAACTAGTTTTCACCCTATTAGAGAAGATGTTGCTATTCCTTTTTCCCTTCTCCCCATGAATGAGAATGCATTTATTAGAGCAAGCCTGGGGGAGATAATCTGGTCTACAGCCACATTGAAGAACCTATTTAAATCAACCTTTCCAACTTTAAGGATACTTGAAGGACAGTGGGGAGTCCAAAACAGAAATTCCTTTGGTGAAGGTAGGCCTTCTTTATATATAGGAAGGTTTTCCTATAGATAAGCTGAGGTTTTCAAGGATTCATCCAAAGATTTGTTCTTGAATTTTGTCTGAATGTCCTGATACCACTATTCAATGCTCCGCATTTGAGCACCGAGTGTTCTCTGCCATACCGTTTTTCTCTCCTGAAACACAGAAGCTTTCCTCCTTCTTTTCAAGTAGCTTTTTCATAATCTCCCTCCTCTTCTAGAAATTTCTTTACCCAGTTTTCCCCTCTATTTTGTTACATTTTTAATCTTTTACCCTTCCCCAGATCCTTCTGTTTCATTCACATATTGCATATATCTCTCTTAGAGAAATCTGTTGGTTTACTTTACTTTCTTGCCCCCCTCCCAATTATGGAGATATAATTGGCATGTAACACTGTGTAAGTTTAAAATTATAATGTTATTTTTACTTTTATCCATTCATTTCTATACTCTTCAAAAGATTTCTTATACTTATCTCTACCTATGCTCCCTAACCCCAACATATTAAAACATGGTTATTGGGGTCCTATCAACTGTTTTTGAGTTCTGATGTATCTTTGAAGTCATTTTGTAATTTTTGACAAATTACTTGATTTATCTAAATCCCAGGTGTTGTCTCTGCCTTCTATGGTTCCTTGGAAGAATAAAATGGGAAGACCCAGCATAGAATGTGGTCCATATGAGGGTTCTGAAATTACATTCAAATTTAGTGATTTTTCTCCTTCAATTATTCTTTTAATTTTGTTAGTCTATAGTAAATTGAGACCAAACTGTAGTAATTATTAAACATAACTATATATTTTATTCAGCAATATTTATATCTTTAACTATTACCAGTCAGCTTCTAACTTGGTGGTGTTTTGACCATTTTTAAAAGATATTCAAGGATGGATTACAGAAATACATATATCCTCCAGGAACTACAGAAGACTTTGAAACAGAAAATGCTTTCCCACCCGTAGAGGTCATCCTTGAGGTTCATGAGAATGTGATCTTTTTTGAGAACCCTATGGTTGCAAGGTGGGATGCTGAAGGTACAGCAATGCCTTAATCAGCTTTGATAATTATGTAATGCAAGCAATGCCTTAGTCAGCTTTGATAATTATGTAATGCAAGAATACAATCATGCAAATCCTTAAATTGAAACAGAAAATACAGTGTGCAAACTGAGTTTCTAATCTTACACATTTCTATACCAATTCTAGGGCCTTTGTTTTGTTGGCTCTTGATGGAAATGAATAGGGAGTAGAGTGTAAATATTTATTGAATTTTATAACTCTTAGCTCCTAAAGTGTTTATATCTGTCATAATCTCTGAAGAATTACTTTATGGTTATATAACTTTTTTAAAAAGGAAAGGAACAAAAAAATCAAGATATTGTAGTATAGCAAATCAAAAACAAACAAATGAAAGCCTACTCTCTCCTGAAATGACCAAATAAGTCAGATTTGGGTTAAAATTTGATTATTTTAATGTTAACGATTTATAAATTGAAACTCTTACTACAAGCAAGCATTAGGGATAGGGAGTGGACAAATGGGAAGCCTGAGAAAGAGGAAAACGAGTTCCTGTATGCCTCTTTATAACTTTTGATGGTTGAACCATATGAAATTAATATTTATTCAAAATTTTAAATAAGTTTTAATGAATTAGAAGTACTAACAGAAATACAAATTAATGATTCAGTAATCATTAAAAAATACCTATTTTGCTTTGGCTGGTTAAACTTTAAAAGGCCTTGGTCTTGTGAATTAATATATACAATTTGTGGGCTTCTCCATGAAAGCTGTGTGTAGTGTTGTTTTTAACATGAAAGGATTTACATATTTGGTGATGGATTGGAAAAAGTTAAGATCACTAAAGCATAAGGCTATTATTTAATCTATTTGTTTAGTTATCAGGTCAGAGAATTTAGAAACTTCTCTACCAAGAAGGGTAAATTAGTTTAAATTTTTTAATGATTGCTGTAATACTGCACATTTTTGCTTTTATAAATATACCTACAAAGTATTATTTATAACCTAGAAATACCTTTTATTATAAATAGTATATTTCTATCAATACATAGGTTAAACTATAAAATATAATGAACAGTGAGGTAATTTCTTCCTTCCATGTTGAAGTTTCACTTTTCCTTTCCTTAATAGTAATGTTCCTAAATCTTTATCACATTAAAAATTATTCATAATAAATTAGAATTAGAAAAGATAAGTTGTGTATACAATTTAGGAAAATATAACTTGTTAAATTTGACTCTAATTGCTGTAATCAGAATACAACTACAGTATTTTTTAAACCAAGGGGAAACTTTTTGCCTGGGACTACTAGAAACTTGGAGAATCTACTTAACTTTCAACCTTTACAAATTAAAATAATTTTGTTAATGTAAAATAAGAACTATAAATAATTTAGTTTTTCAATATAGTTGTATTTGTTACATCAAATTTAAGAGTCAAAAAGTTAGTAGAAACCTGAATACAAAAAGAGTAGAAAGTAGAAAAGAATAATTTGTTCACATTTGTTCCATGAATAAGAAATATAGAGATAAATGATCTCTCTCCTCTGGAAGTTTTCAAAATTGTCGGAGAGGCAGACAGGGAAAACCACACTACAATGTAGTAAGGTGCTATCATAGATAACAGTGCTGAAGAATGACTGGGTCCATCAATCTGAAGAGTAAGGAGAGCTTCTTATGGGATAAATACAAACAGGCCTTAAGAGACTAAGAGAACATTCACATGGAAGTCTTGGTGCACACACATTTTCATTTCTCTTGGGTATATCCCTAGGAGTGGAATTACTGAGTTGAATGGTAAATTCATGTTTAATTTTTGAAGAAACTGCCAAATTGTTTTTTCAAAGTTGTTGTACCATTTTGCATGCCTGCCAGTATATGAGGTTTCCCATTTCTCCACGTCCTTGCCAATATTTGTTATCGACTTTTTGCTTATAGCTATTTATTCTGTAGGTGTGAAGTGGTATCTTGTGGTTTTGTGTTTCCCTAACACTGATAGTATTGAGCATCTTTTTAATGTATTTATTATCCTTTCATGTATCTTCTTTGGTCAAATGTTTATTCTAATCTTTTGCCCATTTTGAAATTGGATTATGTTTTTTTATTCAGTTGTAAGAGACATAAAAGGCCACATATTATGTGATTACATTTATTTGAAAAGTCCAGAAAAAGCAAATCTTTGAAGACAGGAAGTACATTACTGGTTGCCTGGGTTTGGAGGTGGGAATGGGAATTAACTATAAATAGATTTATGGGAACTTATTTGGAGGATAATAATGATCTAAAACAGGATTACACAACTAGGTAAATTTACTAAAAATAATTTAATTGTATACTTAAGACAGGTGAATTTTAAAGTTGTTTTAAAAAATGATGAGGAGAGGTTCTCAAGATTAAGGAAGAGAACCTAGGAAGAAAGAACTGCATAATCAGAGGCACAGAGGTGTGTGAGGTTGTTGGAGAAGGGGGGAAAAAGTGTGGTTGAAAACAGGTGTGAGAGTAGCAAGGAATAAAGTCAGAAATGAGAGTCAGGGCTTCATTCAGAGGTATTACATACTACGCTGGGGAGTTTGGACTTGATCCCACAAATAAAAACTCCTAGCAAAGCTGGCATTTTGTTGAGATTCTATTCTAATGTAAAAGGTTAATTCATATTGCTGTTATTTGGGTGGTTTCATTCATCTTATTTTTGTATAGGAGAAAATGAAACTAATGTCACTTTCTTCACTTATTATAAAGGTAAACATTGGAAAACTGATGGCATCAGCAATGTGGCTTACAGATCAAGAGAAAGACTTATAACATTCAGCCTGGAAACTTTTGGCCCTATTACCTTGATTCAAGATACTCATATTAATATGCCATACCAGTCATGGGAACTAAGACCACTTGATGTGAATAAGATACTTTTGACTGTGACTACAGTATTTACTGAGATTCAAATACAAATTAAGGTAAGTCACAGTTAGCAGCACTTATCCAAGAGGTAAAGCTCTTTGATGACTGTAAGAGTGTGCATCAAAGCAACCAATCACTGGTGATTAACATATTGAAATAATTAAATTTAACATATACCTTGAACTATAAATTCTAAATTAAATAGTAATTGAATAAATAGGAAAGAACAGGTAAAAGGTGAGGCACAAATTTATATCCTAAAATTACTAGGAATTGAATTAATGAAGCTACAAGCCTGGTTATAGTACAACTTTCAGGGGATTTCTAAGCCACCACCCTCTAAAGACTTCCTGATCTGTATCCCTCAGCCATTTGAAATCCCCGCTGAGTTTGGTCTCTGAATAATCCTCTATTGCCCATCTGTCAGAAATTACATAGCCTGAAATTTAGAGAGACAGAAAGTAGATGAGTGGTTGCCTGAGTCTGAAAGAGCGAATGGAGATTAACTGTGAATTGGCATGAGGGATCCGGGGGAGGATGAAAATGTTCTAATACTGATTTATAGTGATAGTTGCACCACTCAGTAAAGTGTAAAAAAAAAAAAAAAAAAAAAATCATTAGATTATGAACCTGAAATAGATGAATTTTATGATATATAAAATATACCTCAGTACAATTGTTTTAGGAAAAAGATAGCCTAAAATTCCTTATGAACCTAGCAGAAAACCTAGAATATCGTCAGGGGGAAGCCGGGATGGCTCAGTGGGTTAAGCGCTCACTTTGCAGCACCGGGGACCAGGGATTGAATCCCACCCTGGCCCGTGTGGACCCATATGCTGAACTGGGGAGCTCCCCCAGTTCATTTCTCTTTCTGTCGCTGTATCTCTCTCCCTCTCTCTGTCAAAAACAATAAAAATAAAATAGAATATCATCAAACTTTGGTTTTAAAAGTAGCCGAGAGATGTGAACTCTGAAAATCTTCAGATTGCCAGTTTAAAATTTGCAAACTTTAAAACTGGATAATTCGCATTATGTCAAATTTTATATGTGTAAAAACAAGTATGCTTCTTAAAAGTTGCAACATGATTGCTATCGATTAGCTATTATAATTCAGGATGAACACATGTAGTAGTCTTTGAGCGTAAAATAAAATAGGAGGAGACCTGAGAGATTCTTTAGTCCAAGCTTGTCCAACCTGCAGCTGGGCCACAGTTTTGAATGCATCCCAACACAAATTTCTAAACTTCCTTAAAACATGAGATTTTTTTTTTTCTTTCAATTTTTTTCTTTTTTTAGCTTACAAGCTATCTGTAGTGTTAGTGTATTTTATGTGTGGCCCAAGGAAGCTGAAAGGTTGGACACCCCTGCTTTTGTCTAATCCCAGATGAAGCCCTAAAAAAAGTTGATAAACTGCTTAAAGTAACAGAGACTTCATGGTAGAGCTTTCAAATTAGTCTTAAAACATATTTGTCCTGTTGAATGACATAGTATTTTTTAAAAAATGGTATAAAGAATGTGAAGGTTGGAACGAGAACCTTAACTTTTATAAAAAAAATTTTTTTTTCTTACTGAAACTAGGAAGACCTCTGCATGTTAGCTTCACTCAAACTCAATAACAAAACCCATACTTCAATTTTGGAAGGAAAATGGATGACTCCTATTTCTTTCATTATGGCTTTGAAAGACATTGGATTGAATATTTTCCCTACTGAACATTCTCATTTTTATGTTGTTGTAAACTATAAGGTAAGAACAGATATTTCAAAATTTAATGTAATAAACATTTAGAATCCTAGCAAGAATTAAATTTTATATAAATCTTAAGATACATCATGGGTTTTCTATATTTGCTTATACAGAATTATAGTTAGAAAGGAAGGGATAAATGGCAAGTCCAGAAATTTGGGGTTCTCTCAAGTTTAATAATCTTCCCCCAGGAAGTAAGCCTGTAGTATGATCTTCATATTGACAAAACGGAGCACATCCACAGCTGGTCGGTTTAGTGCAAAGGTAGTCTGAGCAGCTTCACACTTTGTGTATTTTCTTTCTTCTTCCAGACTAGACAGGTATATATAAGATTTCTTAAGAGTAAATGACTCAGCATGAGTTTTCCAAACATGATAAGTCAGGTAAAATTGGCCACATGCTAGGACCACTGATAATTAAAACCCACTTCCTCCTGTTAATTGGCAAAGCCTCCCTGTCTGTGTGCTGCTCTGAGTTACTCAGAAGGCTCTATAGTTAAAGGCGATCCTTCCATGTTAAATTGAGCTCCTTGAGGGAGGGGACTGTTTCTTAATCAGCTTCGATTCTTCCAGCACCTAGCACATTCCTAGACTACGGGAGATGTTTGGTAGGCATTCATGACATACGAATAAAGACTAAGTAGCTTCTAATCATGAAAGCTGTTTCAGGCAGAAGAGTTCTGTACTCAAGAACAAGTTTAGATTATATCAGAAAATGACAATATTGGTAGCCATTCATATAACATATGCAAATAATCATATTGATAAATGTGTACAACCAAAAAAACACTTTCCTTGGTTTTAGCATCCCAAATTGCTGGTTACTCTCCAAATGCTGAATGTAGTATACTATTCTATTCAAGAACTTTTTTTGAATGCCTATAGTCTAGGTATTGTCCTAGATGCATAGGAGACATTAGTGAATAAAACAAAGGTCCCTGTGCTTGTAGAACTTATATTCTAATGGAGGGAGGCAAAGATAAGCAATAAGGGAAAAAAATAAGTTTATCTCATTTGTCTAAAGGTAGATAAAGTGCTGTGGTGAAAAGTAACTCAGAAATACTGGGGTTAGGGCAGCATACAATTAGGGTATTGGGTAGGGACAGGTAAGGGGCTAAACAAGAAGGTAAGATTTGAGCAAAATGTGAAGGTGGGGAATTTAGCCAAGTGGATGTCTCAGGAAGTCACTTCAAGGCTGAGGGTCCTGGTGTGTTTGAGGATTGGAGGAACAGCAAGGGGGCCAGGCACTGAAGAAAGCAAAGGGAAGAGGTAAGGTCAGATAGATAAAGGGGTATTCATGGGGCATGTCAGATCACACAGGCCCTTGTACAACACTGGCAGGACTTTGGTTTCTGTTCCAAGAGAAAGGGAAAAGTCCACTGTCTGTTTTGAGGGAAGAGTCATAGAATCTGACTCTTTCTGTGTTAAGAATAGACTGTAGGGGGAAGCCAGGAATGGCTCAGTGGGTTAAGCGTTCACTTTGTAGCCCTGGGGACCGAGAATCGAATCCCAGCCCCAGCCTGTGTGGACCCATATGCTGAACTGGGGAGTACCCCCAGTTCAGTTCTCACCGGGGTGAGACCCTGGCCCAGTTCCTGCCCTGTGCAGCCCTGCCCACCTGTGGAATGAAACTATGTGGAAAAACCAATGATGTGCAACTATGGAGACTGTTCTGAGCCCTCCCCTTCTCTCTGTCTCTGTTTCTGTATCTCTCTCTCTGTGAAAAACAATAAAAATAAATCTTAAAAAAAAGAATAGACTGTAGGAGGCCTTAGACTGTAGGAGGCCTTCTGTAAGGGAGACTTGTTGAGAAGCTCTGTGATCAATCCTATTTGTTTTTATACTGACAGGTTCCTTTGGTAGAAATGAAAGCTTATCGACAGATGGCCCTGCTAAGTTCCACTTTTGCATTTGGTTGGAGCAAATGGAATACACACTGTGATTCTAAAAATGTTATATTTAAGGTATGGTATGCAAAAACCTATAAAACTACTTTGTTCTCCCAAAGAAAAGGTACTTGAAAGCTAAATTAATGGAGACCATGGTTTTATTTCTTAAAAAGGTGAAAAAAATTATCATTCAAAATTGAGTTTAAATTTTTTTAATTTTGTTAAAAATATGAAACTAAACTTTGTAAAGGTTACACCTTCATTGTCGATTATAGTACCAAATGCTCTTGATATCAGGCCTTATTGTCTCTTTACACTGACTCAAGAACAAATGGGAGCTTTTAATGGGAATATGTCTATTCTCAAACGCTCCTGAGAGAGTTAGGCCTCCAATTTAACTTTTTGGCACCTTTATTACTTGCCTGATAAAGAAGGTATCAAATTCTACAAACTGATTGATCACTGTTAGCATAAATGAGCCAGAATATTTATTTATCTTGTTTATTCTGTTTCTCCCACTAGAATATAAGCTCCTTGAGGACAGGGTTTTATTGTTGTAGTCATTATTTATCAATGTTTTTTGTTCTGTCATTGTTATTACATCCCCAGCACCTAGAACAGTATCTGGCGCATCACTGCCGCTCAATAAATATTTGTGGAAAGAATTAATACATTGATAAGTTCCATAAACATCAAAATATAACCAGTTTCATGGTTTTAAAAATGGGACATTGAGAATATTTCTTTTAACATTAGGGGCTAAATTGAGTCCTTCTAATTATACTTTACTGCTGAAATACTTAATAGAAGAGGAACTATTAACAGATTTCTCTAATTTTCTTTGTTTAGGTGAGGGAACACCTGACTGAAGAAGAACCCACTCAGAATTCCAGCTGGACCCTTTTCCTGTTTAGTGGTGACAGAGCACAGAGGCTCAAGATTGACGAAAACAGTGAGGCATTCTCAGAAGCCCTTAAAGAAGGAACTGAGTTTCATTCTACTTTATATCACATGGTTAAGGACTTTGCTTCTCAAGAAGCAGTGGAGAAAATTCAGAGCTCCAACTGCCAGTTTATTGATTCTGTATGTCATATGCTGCTCTCAATTAGATTACTCAGCTATTCTTAATCCCCACGGATACATTTTATTCAGTATGAAGAAGCAAGCAACTTGGAAAAAAATCAGGTATTTCTTCAATAAAATATAACAAGTGCATATATTTCAAATAGGCTATTAAAATTAATCAGAATTGTGCACTCAAATATTTTTTTAAACGTGGGGATTTTTCCTATGAATATAATCTAATGAGACTTTCACTGTATGAAGATTTAATGGTTCTTTATTTCACTAAATTTTAACAAACAATATCTCCTCCTCAATAAAACTCTTTAAAAGATCATAGGCCAGCTTCCTCCCCATGGTATTTTCACTGGAGAGGTAATCACAAAAAGAGGGAATTTAAAATACCTTACAGTCAGTCTGAGAACCTCTAGTCCAGGCTATAAGTTCCCAGCTAAGATTTACTAATTTACACAGTTCAGATACTGAAACTTTAAAAATCAAGATACACACTTTAGGATGTGCAGTCACACTGGCGGTGGCCCGTTGTGTCGGAGTCTGGTAAATGGCCACAAGATGTGTTCTAGAGACATCCACGAGGTTCCATCCTGTGTGGGAGCAGCATCCACAGATTTCTGGAAAAATCGGCCTGTGAGGAAGCTCATCAAAGCTGCAAACAGTACAATTAATGCAACAGAAAGCCAGAATGACTTGTTAGCTTTTCTGATGGAAGTCTTGAGGTTTGCTGCCCAGGAAGCTAGTGTGTCATAACTAGAAGAAAAACACAAGTTCAAAATTTTGTAATCATGGTTATCTGTTATTAGACACACTCCTTTTGCCAACAATATCAAGTCATCAATCTGCCATATATACCGCCAACATTGTAATAAACTACATCGTGTGATGTACTGTCTTGGTTTTGGTAACAATCTGCCCCTCATAAAATTAAAGAAATATGTTATGGTGAGAATCTGAAAATTACATGATTTGACTCCTAATAAGTACGCAAGTACATACAAGTATTTATCTTACTCTTTCATTCAGGTAAGACAACATATTCCTATGGTAGAAACAAAAATATTTATTGGGTAGAGTTAGGATATATGTGTATGTACATGTGTGTGTATATATATCACTTATTTCTAACCATACCCTAGATTTTTGCTGTGCTGAAAATGAAACTATTTCTTTTATAAACATGCAGAAAAAAGCTAATTACAGTATCATTTAAGTGTTGTAGTATCATTTAAGTCTTTGAAAACAGTTAACTGTGGACTAAACAGTATACTAAGCATTTCACACATACTAACTTATTTAATCATGACAACAAAACAATGACATAGGTACTGTTGTCATCCCTGTTTTATTGATGAAGAAACTGGTATTCAAAACTAGTCACACAACTAGAGAACTAAAAGTTGAGCCAATCCTTCTGACTTGTGGGCCAAGTTCCCAACACAGTGAATTCTGCCTCGTGTAACTCTGAGGTACAGGTATAACCCCTGTAGACCATACAAAGTTATTCATCTTAAACTTAGCAATTTGACAGGTCTTTCAGTAATTTAATTTAGAGTAATATTGTTGTTAACCCTGCTTTACCTTTGCCCCCTTCCACCAAAATGGTATAATTTAGCAAGTGGACAACTTACACTGAAGAGACATCCCATTTTGATGGATTATTTCTCTTTTCAGAAAGACTTGGCTTTCTTGTCCTTTCTACTATTTCTTCTCCAGGTGGTTCTGAGTCATCTTTAGGTCTGTGAATAAGTATTTTTAAAAAATATTCAAAACTAATTATAATTATAAGATATTGATAAATTTTACTGTATTAATAAAGATGCTCTGAAAGATTTGATAAATATCTAATTCTAAGTCAAATCACCAAATTTACATACTTAACCATTTTGTTTTCATTAAGTATTCTTCTACCACATGGGTTTTAATAACCTATATTAGCAGTTGAGTTTACTGTTTTCTCTAGGTTGTTGTTTTTTTTTAATATTTATTTATTTATTTTTGACAGGGAGAGAGATACAGAGACAGAGAGAGAACTGAACTGGGGGAGCTCCCAGTTCAGTATATGGTTCCGCACGGGGCCCGGGATTCGATCCCTGGTCCCCGGCGCTGCAAAGTGAGCGCCTAACCCACTGAGCCATCCCGGCTTCCCCTCTAGGTTTTTTTGATCAGTGCTAAATTAAGTAACATCAAAGTATTATTTCTTCTCTTTCTCTAAAAATCTTAATTTTAAAACTGTTTAGGAAAATATTCTCAGTGTAAAGCTAGTTAAAATAAAATAGAATTCAGTGATCTGGAAAACAGCAATTGAATTGACAGTATTTTAAATAAAATCATTATCTCAAGAGGGATTCACCTACCTGAATAAAACTTGTTTCATCATTATGTCCACTGATGAGTTCCTAGATGGATTTGAATTTTGATATCTCAAGCTCATAAAGCCCTCACAATTGCCAAAGGGAACTATGCGTTAAAGTTTTGTTTTGTTTTAGTTGAAACATATAGGAAATGTATGTGGTAGATTTTAGTTTAGCTTTTGAGGGAAAGCCGTTCTGAAAGCCAAAATCAATTGCATTCTTAAAAGAGTCTCAATGTTTCAGTCTTTTGTTTACAGTCTTCTCAATAAAAATATAATACCATACTGACAAAAAATTAAATAGATTGTAATCTTTTGAAGGAAACTGTTGATTTTGTTCTAGCCCATATCAGAAAATATCCATTATGTTAACTGTAAAGGAGTTTTCAATACATTATTGCATTAATAGGCTTCCATGGTTATTTAAACACAAACTCACACCACAAAAACTTTAAAGGTAGGCACTATGTCTTACTCAACTTTATATCCATTAGGATTGAGCATAATGTCTATTGCATAGTAGATAGTAGGCACTCAGTGAACATGCATAACATGAACATAAAATAATTTCATTAAGATCTCTATAGATTAGAAAACTGAGACCACGTAAGGTTAAGCAATTTGTCCATGTCACCCAAGGACTTAGAGGGAACATTTCTTCATGTCCCTCTTTGCCCTCTGTCATTTGTTATAGAAGTATATTAGTTTAACTTATCAAATAAAGAGATACCAATGTAGAGTTTTAGGGTTCCCCTACTCTTCATTTCTTTAAAGGGATGATATATATATATATATTCATATATAAATATTTATTTTGCACATAGATATATTGCATATGTCCCCATGTTTTATATATACATATATGTTAGATACAATTCATTTTTTAAAAAATCTAAGTAGATGAATATTTTACTTCTGTGGCTCTTTATAGATTCCCCTTCCCCCCACCCCACCCCTGCTTTATGGACAGATACCTAACAGAAAAAAATTATCTTCACAAAACTGGCAAATTCCAGACTCTTTCTAACACAAGAGTGAATGTATTCATAAATCACATTTATATCATGCTTTCCAGTTTATAAGTATTAAACAATGAATTCTCTGATGATGCAGCTCCATAGAATAAAAGTTGTCCCCACTATTTATGCCCTAACTGACATCAGGTTGATAAACACACCAAGTTTCACCTACTTTAGTTCACGTTTTTCTTCTTCAGTATCTGCCCAGGAATAGGTGCTGATAAATCGTTGTAATGAGGGACGGTGTTCACTCTGCTTTGACCCCAAAATACGCCTAAATAAAGATGATTACAACTGCTTGTCAATTCAAATGCATCCATAGTTGTTATCAAATTATTTCCCACTACCTAAGTCAATACAAAAATAATATGGTTTAATTTTCTTTTTTGGCATATTCACATAATATTTAATTCATAATAAAACTATTTCATGATCATATGCTGACTATTATAATGATTAAGCTTATATTCTGTATAAATCAAATGCATCACCTATTTTAAACATTTACATTAGTCAAGTTATAAATTAGTAAAGTTCCCAAAGAGCAAACATAAAATAACACTTACCAACTGCTAGCCCTCCTACCAAATCGGTCATTATTTTCCACCCCAGCCACCTTTAAAGTTCAGATGGTAAAGAAATGATAAAATATGAATTTAGTGAAGTTTATATTTTTGTCATATGAAAATAAATTTGCTTTTGACTGAGAACAGTTAGAAATTTGCTTACCATTCCTGCATTACCAATATTTCTGGGTAAAGAGGCAATGGTCACTCTTCGGAGAGAAGATGGCTACTCGAAGGAGGGAAATGTACATTTAGAAAATTCTTATTTCATCCTTGTATGCAACACTGGTGAATATCCTGCATATACAATACACATCCATGCACTTGACTACTGCTGAGTTAAACAGTAGACATTTTAAAAGTATTTTGTTATGGCCAAATTACCTTCCAGAAATATTCCACCTTCCCCAACACTGGGTGAGTATGACTTTTGCCAATCAAATAAGTATGGTTTTCTTGTTTAGGTATGCATTTATTTGACTTCAAGTAACATTGAATAGTTTTTCAATGTTGAATAACCATGTGTATATCTGCTCTGAGAACCCCGTTTATGATCTTTACCCATATTAATTTTGTTCATGATTTTTCATAGATTTTTTTTTCACTGCTAGTACAGCCAAATCTATCATTCTCATCCTTTCTTTTGTTATCATTGCTTTTATGCTTAGAAAGTTTTTCCCCTACTCAGAAGGATATAAACATGCACCTATATTTATAGCTTTTTCTCACAGCTTCATTTTTTCCAATTCCACTTAATACATTTATGGATATGTATATTATTTTAATGAATGGATGTGTTTATAGATCAGCCTTGAGATTTGCACAGAAAAATGATATATATAATAGTATCATGTCATTCTTAAAATTTAAATAAGTTCAACTTCAGTAAATAATAACATTTTAAATGTAGGAAATACACCAAAGTTTTATATGAATCCTTTTCTTAAACCACCATCTCTAATTTAAGTTCATAGGTTAGCTGAACATCAAGAATATCAAATTGTGGTCCAAGGAACCTGGGTTTGAATCATGATTCTACCACTACATGATCATAACTAATCACCTAACTACTATGCTTTTCCTTTTCCTCATCCATGGAAAAGAGATTTGGATGGAATGCTCTTAAAGTCACCAAGTTACCTGCTCAAAAATTCAATTACAAAACCCTGTGAAATCCTGTTTTTCAAGTTGGCAGATACTGCTGGCTTCAGCATCACATTCTCCCTGTCTTATTTAATAACAAACTCCTTGATATTTAGTGAGGCGTACAGCCTCCAGAATAGAAACTGTATTTCCAGTCTTATTTGAAACACAGTGAAAAGGCAAGTGTTATCTGGGACTTCTAGGAAGAAGACACCTTCAGTAGGAGGGGGAATGCCTGTCTTTGTTTTTTTCTTTTTCTTGCAGTGTGACTCATGCAATAACCAGGACTTGATGCTCCATACCGAAGAGGCCATCTTAGACCACAAAGGGGAAGGAAAGGACTGAGAGTGATGAAGGGAGGGTTGAGGGAGGGGGGTGGGGGTGGGGCAGGAGAGAGAGAGAACTGGGCCCTGTGAATTTTGTGAAGCTGCTCCATCATTATATTAGACTGCCTGTTTCAAACTTCCATTTTACATGAGGGAAACTATTGTTATACTGGCTTTCCTTTCCCTAACAGGCAGACTTAACTGATATTCCAATATAGCAGGAAATATCAAAGCATCCATATAAACAAATATGCATATACATATGTAAATTAAAATCACCAGTTTTATAATTTATATTTTAAAACCATCTCATAACACTTTGTAGACTTTTTTTTAAAAGAGAATCAGTAAACAAATTAATAATTACCTTGGAGTTTAGAGAAGATGAGCGTTTTTTAATTTGGCAGTCATCTGAAAAAATACATTTGCACATTTTAGAAATTATATTTGTAATGTCTGTAGATGCAAAGGGAGACGCTAGGTCAACTCAAGGGGTTGGATTAAATATATTCTCTGATCTCTGCAATTTAAATTCATTTAGTGAATTTTTTTATGTTATTATCAAAGAATCATTCTTGTCTCCCAACTTGTTATCTAACATCTTACATTTGGTTATATGACAGGAATGAGTTGTTATTTTAAATCAACCTTAACCTAAGGGTCTTATACTAAAGATAATCAGAATTAGCAAGACACAATAAAAGAGGCTAATGGTGGAAAAACATAACTGGTACTATTATCTTAAACATGTATTACCTTCATCTTCAAGAGGGTTAAAAGACCTTTCATTCTGCAAAAGAACCTGTTTCAGTTCTTCTAATTCAGCATGCTCTTTAGCATACATTCTCTTCAGGTTTTCTACATGCTGAATCATCACTTCAACTGCTTTACTAACCCGACTTTCCTAGTGGGGGGAAAAAAACCCACAAAATTACATTGAAAATACCATTCTTGATACCCAGATGAAAGGTGATTAGAAACATCCATTTTTATCTTCACTCCATACCAAAATCCCACTAAAATTATAATAAAGGAATTTTTTAAAGAAGGCATAAGTCCACAAAAGCAAACAGAACAGCAGAAGATATAATAGCAGTAACATTTTGAAAGCCTACTAGTGGAAGGACTAGTGATAAATGTCTAAAACCTGAAAAAGCTAAACCCCAATGAAAGTAGTAAGAAAAGTCAAGATACAACCAAGGTTGCACCACAGGAGCCGCAACGGCTCACTAATAAGTGATGCCTCTGGAATTAAGTTTGAAAAGTGAATATATAAACCGAAGAAATAAAAACACAAAACAGAAACAAACTCAGATACAGAGAACAAAATAAGGTTGCCAGGTGGGAGGGGGTTTGGGTAGCTGGCTGAAAATGGCAAAGGGATTAAAAAATACATATTGGCAGTTATAAAATAGTCACCAGGATATAAAGTACAGTGTAGGGAATATAGTCAATAATATTTTAGTAACTATGCATGATGCCACGTGGGTACCAGACTTATTGGGTGGGATCACTTCATAAGCTGTATAAGTGTCTAACCACTATGCTGTCTGTATACCTGAAACTAACATACGGTAATATTGAATGTCAACTGTAATTTAAAAAAATTTTTTAAGTGATTAGACACAGATTTTGTCCTCTGCTCAGGCCAACTTTCCCTCTACCACTTCGGTGAAAGACTACAAAGACTGAATATCTAGAGAGTTGAACAGAGGGTCTATGGATTAGGCAATAACTGACAGTTGATTTGGATCATACTGAAAAGAATAGATTAGCAAAACTTTGTCTATATATTGATACCTAGGGCCTTATTCTTTCTTCCTGCTCCTAAACACTGGTAGTCAGGTTTATAGACACCTCAAGGCAGGCAGCTAGAAAATTTTTCTCTGAGGAATCTAATGTCCCAAGATGAAAGTCCTAAAATTACTAATATTAAGAGTTCGCCAATGAAACATCCCAGCTTATGTGAAGCTTAGAGCTAGTAAGAACCTTCCCCATCCAACATAAAGAACTTCCAATCAGCTGTATAATGGATCATCAGATGTTGGAGGAAAACCTCTAGTATAAAAGGAGAAAATTTAAAAAAATGCAAGCTGGAGGAAACAAATCAGAAAAATAAAAACTTCAGGCTAACTATCAGTATCTTCAGAGAATTAAGAATTAGTATTGCATCCAAGAAATAAGACCAAGGTATTAATAAAAAAAAACAACTAAGAAAAAAAAAAATTGAGTCCAGAAATTGAAATTACAGAAAAAACTTAATACATACAAGTTTTTACTTTTCAGAAAGTCAAATTTATCTATTTTTTTTTTGCTGTTGTTTTTCCTGTAGCTTTTGGTGTCATATACTCACTCATTTAACAATATCTATTGAGTACCTGCTGTGCATTAGGCACATTTTAGGCATGGGAGGGATACAAAGAGTGAGCCAACAGATATTCCGGCTTTTATGGAGCTTATGTTCTAGGGGGAGAAGACAGCCAATAAACAATATGTCAAGAAAATATAATGTTAGAAGATGATCAGTACTATGAAAACAAAACACAGGAAAAGAGGGCATGAGTATCTCTGGGGTGGGAAGTGTGGTTCGAATGCAGTCATTCAGGAAGACAGTCATAAAAGGTAAACTCCAAGAGGTAAGAGGGCAAGGGAACCAAGTACTTGTTTGTTTGTTTGTTTGTTTGTTTGTTTGTTTGTTTATTTATTTATTTTTGAGAGAGAGAGAGAGAGAGAGAGAACTGAACTAGGGGAGGCCCCAGTTCAGCATATGGTTCTGCACGAGCCGGGGCCGGGATTCGATCCTTGGTCCCCAGCGCTACAAAGTGAGCGCCTAACCCACTGAGCCATCCCGGCTTCCCAAGTACTCGTTTTTAAGCCATCTTAAGGATTGGTTTTTATTCTGGAAAAAAAGTGATGAGCTACTAGAAGGCTTTGAACCAAAATGTAACATGATCTGGCTTAAGTGTTTTAAAAAATTGTTCTGGCTGCTTTATTGAGAAGAGACTATGAGGGTTGGGTTTGGATGGGACGAGGTAGACCATTTAGGAAGATATTGTATTAATCTGAGAAAAACAACCATGGCTTACATCAAGGTGGTAACAAAGGAGAAGAAAATAAGTGACTGAATTCTGAAAAAATTCTGGTGGTAGAGTGAATAGGATTTTCTGTGGGATTGGATATAGAGTGTGAGCGGAAAGTGTTGAGAATTACCCCAAAGGGTTTTCAGCCTGAGCAGTTGGAAGGGCCAGAGTTGCCCTGGACTGAGGTAAGGAGATTATGTATAAACAGGTCTCTGAAGGACCATGAGCAGTTTATTTCTGGATATGTTAAATTTGAGTTGTTTATCAAACATCCAAGTGGAAATGATACATTGGCTGTAGTATATTTTCATCTGGAGAGGTTTAGGGTAAGCATGATGACTCAGGGAGAGTGTGGGGACTGAGTGAAGACATTGAAGCCCTGGGGCCCATCAATATAAAGAGGCCTTGGGGAAAGTGTGGAAGCAGTAAAGGAGCCTGGAAAGGAGTGACCTATGATGCAGAGAAAAAGAAAAAACAAAACAGGAGAATGTGGTGCCTGAAAGCAGAGTGGTTTCAGGAGGCAAGAGCTCAACCAAGTTGAATGTAACAGGTAAGTGAAGGTAAATGAGTAGGTTAAGGCTGATTAGAATAGATGTTAGAGAGAATAGGAGAGAAATTGGAGACAGTGAATACAACTCTGTTGAGGAGATTTGCTATAAATGGGGGTAGACAAAGAGGGTGGTAGCCAAAGGAGAAAGGGACAAAGATTTTTTTGTTTCTGTTTTGTGTCATTTTTCCCATCTTAAAAGTAATATATTTGCATGATGATGGGAATGATTCAGTAGAGTGTGGAAAACCAAAGATGAAAGAAAATGGGCAGAATTAGGGCCTAAGTTTCTGAGTAAATTATAGGGTATGAGATCTTGTCTACAGGTGGAATGGTTAGCCTGAGATAGCAGTTGAAACAACTCTTTTTTTGTAACAGGAATGAAAAGCAGAGTATAAAGGTTCAGATGCTAATAAATTCAGAGCTTGTGGCAAGTTCCTTCTGATTGCCTCAGTTTCCTCACTGAGGTAAAACACAATGTCATTAATTGATAGAGGAGATGGGGGCGGGGCATAATGACAAAGAAATGAGAGTGTTTGTGAAATTGATATTTAGGAAAGAGGGAAGGTGAATGATGGGAGACACCAAAGACCTGCTTGATGTTTATGATGAATTTTAAGAAAGCTAGTCAGCATGAAGGTGTGATGTTCTCCAGCTACGCTGGTATGAACAGGTGGAAAAGTGGTTTTAAACAGAGTTGTAGATTTTCCAAATGAGTAAAATAAAATTAGAGATGGAAAAGTGTTGAGCATTCATGTAAAGGAGCAAATAGTTGTGTTTGACCATGGAATTTAAGCGTGGTCGGGAGAGAATAGAAGTCAATAACAGGGTGAGAGGCAGTGGAAAGGTGTGAGGGAACAGAGGTTGACACAAGAACTAAATGTTCCTCTTCATAGTGGGAAGCCAACAAATATCTACCACTGAAAATAAGTCACTAAGTGACAGTATAAGCATGTTATTTAGAAAGATAGATATAAATACAAAAGAGTCAAAAGTTGTTGCTCTTCAACATAGAAAATGGGATAATAAGCCTTCTAGAACTACTTAACTTTTTAAACTATGTGCATACACAATTTTAACTAAAAATATTATTCTCTAGCAATAAGATAAAAAGGAAATAGGATATTTATAACAAACTAAAACTACCACCACAGTTAGATTTCTCCTTAGAAAAATATATTCTTAAAAGTTTGTTTAGGTATAGATTCAAAAAATTAAGTCTTCTCACATTTGCCTACAACATTTTAAAATTCTACTTCTCTATAAATAAGTGTGCAAATAGGCATATACTAAGATAATTATTATAGCATTGCTTATAATTGCAAAATATCAAGATCATTCTGAAATGATCAAATATAGGGGATTGGTTAATTTATGATCTATTCAATCAATAGAATACCATAAAATCATGACATGTGAATAAATGTATATCACATTAGAAAGCTATCCACGCTATATGTTGAATGAAAAAAGGAAAAGCAGAGTATAACAGTATGGAGTGTCTAGAAAAATATATCACAAATTTTTTATAACGATTATCACTGGCTAATGCTATTATGAGAGATTTCTCTTTATACTTTTATATTCATGTTCCTTTTCCCTTTTTGCCCTATATTAAACATCTACATCTTATATAATAAAGAAGCATTTTTTTAAACTTTTTCCTAGAAATGTAATCCATACTCTCAGGGAAAACAATCCTTTTAGTAATTTTATTGTAACTAGAGAAATGGATGCAGATTACCTGATTAATGGCTCCCAACATCTCAGCCCTGCTGGCGACTCGTACTGTGCACTGGCTAAGGAATGTTATACTCTTCTCCAGTTTCTTAATGATTTCCTGGGCCTGGTTGTCATCTTCACAAAGAGGCATTAAAGACTGTACAGAAAGCAACATATCACAAAGTATCCAACCCAAAAATGCAGCAACTGACTCTAACACTGACTATGTTGTAAGTTCAGATGGCATCAAATCTTAATTATCTTGGTGGAGAATGAAAAGAAGCAGAAATGCTAATTAATGAATGATACTGAAATATGAATATCATATTGGCTGTCAAATAGACCTCTGCAGGGTCTCACAAAGACTTTTAGATCTATTCTTGATTCCTTCCTTCTTTACTTCCCAAATTTGTCACTCCCTCATCATGTAAATTTATATTTTCTACAATAAAATGAAATATAATTTGTTGGTGATGGTAGAGAAACTGTGCTTATAAATGAGTTAAATATATTATATGGTTAAGTATAGTTTGAACTGCTGAGAAAAGCAGTAAAAATATACTGAAATTAGATATGACTTTGACTCCTATACTTGCCCTTCCATTGATGACAAAGTGTGATTGGGCTGGTTAGGTGGGAATGCTAATTCTTTTTTAAAGATTTATTTTATTGTTTTTGACAGACATGGTTTTGTTCCGCACAGGGCAGGAACTGGGCTGGGGACCTCCCACATGGGAGGCATGCCCCCTCAAGCCAGGGGCCAAACCAGGGGGGCGAGAAATGAACTGGGGGCCTCCTGCATGGGAAGCACACCCCAGTTCAGCATATGGGTCTGCTCGGGCCAGGGCCAAGATTCGATCCTCAGTCCTCAAGGCTACAAAGCAAGTGCTTAATCCACTGAGCCATCCCAGGGAATTGGGGAATGCTTTTATTGCTGGCATTCGATCCTCGGTCCTCGGGGCTGCAAAGCGAGTGCTTAACCAGCTGAGCCATCCCAGGGAATAATGCTTTTATTCCCTTATTAATATTTCTCTCAAACCTGTGTCCCTGATCCAAGATTATAGCCTTCCTGTGGGAAGACCATCTGTCTCACTAGGGCAGAGACAGAATGAAGAGAACAGCAGATTTGGAAGCAAACAAACCACTGCTCATTAGCAGTGTGATCATGAGCAAATTTTTAAGATTTCCCCAAATCTATAGCACCATAAATTTTGTATATCACTAAGAAAAAAAAGTTCTGCCAATAAAACAATAAGGCACCACTGACTATAAATCACACCCTAATTCTAGAAAGGTTATAATGTGAACCTTTCTGATTTACTATTTCCTCATCTGTCATATATAATTTTGAAAACATTATCAATAATATGACCAAATGTATAAGTCCTCAAATGTGATGATTCTTACTTCCAATAGCTTTAAACAATTAGTGATTTCTTTCTTCAAATTTTCTTCTGCCAAGTCACGGGATCTTTCTTCAAGCTTCACTCTTTTCTCCAAGGTGAACCAATCACACTTAAACCCCAAAGATAATCTGAGAAATTCAGCCTGTTGTCAACATAACATGAGGGTGAGGGGGAAGATTGGAAGTAGTCAAATATTTCATCTTAACTCGGGATTATTTATGGTATTTCATTCTCCCCCCAGCAACACAATGTTGGCACACATAGGATTGACCTGCACTTTGTCACTGCCAAGCCAGACACCAAGCATACAAGACCATGTACAAAAGCATGAAGTGACTGTAGGCGAGTCTGAAGCACTATTTTTTAAATCAAGAAAAAAAAATTTCCTTTAAACTCACCTCCACCTCCTTCTCATTAGCAGAAACACTGTAAAATAGAAAAAAGAATTACTCAAACATAATTCAACAGAAAAGTAAAAATGTTAGCCTGCTACGAGCATGTGAAGAACTTACGTGTCACTTTGTTTAAAGCTGACTGATTTCACAGTGGCTTCAGGAAGAGTGGACACAGCAATGTCTATTAAGAGATAATAAAATATTACAGTATTTCATTAAAAAGGCTTATCAGCCAAAGGCATGTTCAACTAAATGTTATGCCCTTTCTCCACTAAACAAAGGCATGAAATACAAGAGCTGTCTGGAAAAATTCCAGCCATTGTCAATATAACAAGAACAGTGATATGGCTGGATATTTTCTGGACAGCCCTCATATGTCTGAGACGATAGCCAATTAATAATGCATTTGCTGAAATATACGATAATGTTACACTGTGCTATTGGGGTCACAATGACCTTAATATTACTGGTCCCCACTTCAACAAGTGAATAGTCGTTGAAACCTGAAGATGTCTCAGAGTCAAAGGACAGCCCAATTTGTTTGCTTTGTATTTGAACGTTTATGTGACTTGATTCCACGGCTACAAGCACCCCTTCCTCTGGTACCCTGGTCCCCCTTCAGATCAAGGCTTTAAAGGCAGCAGGAATAGTAGCAATTATAATAGTAGCAGCAGTAAAATAATAATAATACTGATAACAATAACAACAATACATGTAGTCTCAAACATTTATCGCAGGTTTACTATATGCCAGTCCAAAACAAGGCTCTTTATATATATTGATGATACTCTTAATGACAAATTTGGAAAAAGGACAATATACTTACATTAGTTATAAGCATGTTAGTTTTTGAAAAAAACTATAGCTTTGTGACCTGAATCAAGTAACAACTTCCTTTGATTCTTACAGCTTTGAGACCTGAATCAAGTGACAACTTTATCAAACCATCCACAAAATAAGGATGATCTTTTCCTAGAGTAGCTACCTTTTACGGGAACTTTTCTACCAGGTACTTTTCTAAGTGCTTCATACACAATTTATTCAATCCTCACAGCAAACCTTCTGTGATAAGTATTGTTATTATATTATCTACAACTCACTGACTAGGAAACTAAATCAGTTAACCTGTCTTACCATGTAGATATTTGGGAGAAATAAATAAAACTATGCACATAAAGAATTTAGCCAAGTACTTAGCATATAGTATATTCTCAAAGTTTTTTTTCTTCTGCTCATCATTTCCATTTTGTAGAGGAGGAAATTGAGACTGATGTTAAAATAATTTTCCAAAGTCACAGCTAATCAGAGATTGAACCAGTATAGAGTCTGTGTGACTCCAAAGTGAACTCCATTAATATTCTCTCCTAATAAAGGTGAAATGGGGAGGGAAACATATTAGCATTTACTCATTAAGTACTGGCTTATTTACTACTAGATGGGATAATGAAAAAGATCTTAAAGTAGAGATTAGAATTCACTACCAATATTGGCGTGGTTCTTAGTTCACAATAAGGTAGCAGTCCTTTGGGGCTTAACAGTCAATGGCAACATATATGTGGCTCTTTGAAAATTATACCAGTGGAATCAAGAGTCAGTTTTGCTGGCTGATTTTCTCTAAAGATACAGAATTTACAGATGGCATATCTGTACCCAGAAAGATCTATCTATAAAAATAGCAAAAGGAAACCAAAGTTCACATGGGGGTTGGGAGAGCACATTCCTTACCTCCTGTAGCACATTCTTTTTTGTGTTTATCTATTGTTTTCGGTTCCTCTTTGGCTTCCTAAAATCATAAAGAGATTTTATTGCTGTACATAGAGTGGATATCCTTTATAACCAAACATTTTCCAACTTCCTGTCATCTCCTAATCCTACCCTGTTAAAAACACTATAGCACAAGTGTCTAACCTTTTGGCTTCCATAGACCACATTGAAAGAAGCATTGTTGTTGTAGGCCACACATGAAATACACTAACACTAATGATAGCTGATGAGCAAAAAAAAAAAAAAAAAATTGCAAAAAATCTCATGTTTTGAGAAAGTGTATGAATTTGTGTTGGGCCATATTCAAAACCATCCTAGACAGCATGAGGCCCATGGGACCACAGGTTAGACAAATTTGTTCTGCTATAATTTTCAAAGACCTGTACTACGGGTTAAAGAAAACAGGAGGACTATGCTCCAATCAGGTTGCAGCATAAAGGACAGAAATATATGAAAAGCTGCAAACATGATATAAGTTACCACAAAGCAAACTAGGATTAATTGTCAAATAAATCGGATGTATAATAGACAAATAAGTGATGTACAAAGGGAGAAAAGAGACATCAAGGCTTGAGTAGCAGGGAAAGTCTCTGGATAGGACACATGATGAGGAAAAGTGGGGGTGATCCAGGATTGTCACACACAGCTTTCTAGACGGGTTGTTGGGGAAACTATGGCAAAAACAGTCGCTAAGATTGTGCTGTGCTAGGCTTTTATTACATAGGAATGTATTTTAAGAAACTCCATTGGTGAGTTCCAGCTATCTAACCAATAAAGTGCACAATAGGAATCTCCATAATAAGAAGTTTTTGCTGCACTGCCTGGGAAAGCTATAAGTATACAATCATTTTTTATGATAGTAATTATTCAAGTCTCAGAAATTTTCCACAACATAAATTAAAGACAAATATCCTTGGTAGAGCCACTGATACAATGCCATGTAAATTTCAGGCAACTGAAACTAAGACTTTGATAAAATATAACAAATACAATAATACAGGTAAAGCACTGGATCATTCTTATCAACATTTAAGTATTAGGTTCTTTGAATCCTCCTGCAAACCCATGACCTCTTGCAGCTATGGCATTTCCTCAGTCTCCTGTCCTTCATGGCCACGCTTCTGGAAGGATTATCCACAGGTGTGGTTTACAGTTTTTGTCTCCCCTTTGTCATCAGTGAACTATGCTGTCCCTGTACCAACACTTCAAGGAAACTGCCCTCCCCAGTTATCAGTGAACTCTCTACTACCAAATCCAATGCATACTTTTCAGTTTTTATCTCACTTGACCTCACTGTGGTATCTACAATGACCTACAATTATCTGTTCCCTGAAGATTTTTCTTGGTTCTGCTCTCCTGCTGTCTCCCCTCCCCCATCACTATAATAGCTCCTTCTCTTCCTAGATAATGGAATCATCACAAGTCAGTTGCCCTCAGCGCTCTCTTCCTGATCACTACCACGCTTAGGAAGTCTGATCCACGCGCTTGGTTCTTCGCTGATAACTCACGAATGGGTGGCTACTTCTAAAAGTCCCACAGATGAGTTCTAGAATATGGGTCAATCGCCATATATAAAATCTCCTTAGGGGAAGCCGGGATGGCTCAGCGGGTTGAGCGCTCGCTTTGAAGCCCCGAGGACCGAGGATTGAATCCCGGCTCCGGCCCAGGCGGCCCCACATGCTGAACTGGGGTGTGCTTCCCGAATGTGGTAAGGCCCCCAGTTCAGTTCAAAAATAAAAAATAAAAATAAATAAAATAAATAAAAATCTCCTTAGAGGCTACTGATGTCTCTCAAACACCTGAAAACTTACATGTCAAACTGATCTTATTTTACCCCACACGTTCTACTCTTACTTCCTCCCTACTCTCATATTCTATTCATACATTTTCCATGACATCTTTTCTAGCCTCTCACCCTGAGTATTTTTCTTCCATGTCACTAAGCACACTGATCACAGAGTAATTGTATGTTCCTCCTCTAATTAGACATCTTTAAAATACACATCACTGCTTTTTTCAACCTTACTAACACATTGACTTGTTTAAGAGTCCTCTATTGACAGATGTTTAGCTTGGTTCCAGTAGACATTTGATGAATAAACGAGTGAATGAATGAATTTATTGTACGCAGAGAAGTCACAAGGACACTTTAGCCTCAACATCTTCATCTATAAAATAGGGGCATAATTAAATTCTTTTACCCTTATAATATTTTGAAAAGACAAAATGTGATAGTGCTTTAAAGAGTATTTTGCAAACTTAAAGGAGCAGTTCAACCATTATGACATATCATTACTTTTATTGTCATGTTTATATTTTCTTACTGGATTTAACATGGTTTTGTCCTCACTCACAGAGCCTTGGAGTACAGTATTCTCCTGAGCTGGACTTGTATCTATGAGAACAAAACAAAACAAAACAAAACATGCTAAACAGTTGGGGAGCAGTAACAAGTAAAAACAGAAGAAATATTGAGGGTGGCAATATGGGCAGACTAGTAAGTGGCAAAGGTTCTAGCATGCGAGATAAATATGGCAAAGGTCCTAACGTGTGAGATAAATCATTACTACCAAACTTTAAATGTGTCCATTGATTCAGAATTGGGACTAGAGAAGCTGCTTTATTATTATTATTTTTTTTAATCAAACACATTACTAATATAGTTATAGAAACTAGATGAAAGAAGGATGAACAATTAGTAGTTTAGTCGTTTTTGTTTCTTTTATAATCTGAAAACAGGTTTTTAAAATTATATATGCAAGGCTGAAAACAAAGTTTGATATCCTTTCAAAACATGGAATCTTTCTAAATAAAATATCATCAAACTAAGAAATAATGCACCATAAAATCATGCCATTTGTTTTGTAATTTCCCTTTATTTCTGTGTACTATATTTGTATTATAATGTAGTTGATAATAATTTTCCTCTTTACATACACTGTCCAGAATTTAGTTCCCTGTAGGCATAAAATGTCGGCAGCTATAGGTAGGTTGTGTTCTTTTTGCTTTTTAAGAAAAAAATAGTTAAAAAATGTAGTATATTTTTAAAATGTATATGAAAATAAGAACAAAATGATAACAGCTCTCTTCAGAGATACAATTTCTTTTTCCCTATGCAAGTTTTATTTTTGTCTTTTTTCTTGAAGTTTTGGAACAGACAGATTCATATGGCCTTTAAATTTAAGAATGTAAAATGTTTTACTGTGAAACATTTTTCTCTCATCCATGCCTGCCAGAAAATCACTTTCCCTCCCACAAACAATGTTGTTTTGTGTAGCCTTCCAGAGATATTTTATGCAGACATAAAGACTTTTTCCTATTATTTTTTTCCCCAAAATTTTTACATGGAATAAATAATATTTTGTACTTAGGTGTATTTTTCCCCCAAGAAACAATAGTTCTTTGAAATCCTCCCATAAAAAAAGGTTTCTTATATATATTTTATGCATGCCTTTAAATATTGGATTACATGAACATGTCAAACTATATTAACTAGTCTTCTATTGATACAAGTTAACTTGTTCCCAATATTTGTTATTACAGACAATGATGCAGTAAATACATTTTACTATATGCCAGATGGTATGTGTGTACTTAGAACTACAGGATAAATTCCCAGAAAACAAATTGTTTTATCACAAGATGCATAAGTTTAACATTTTGGTAGATATTAGAAAATTCCCCTCCCTGTTAATTACAGTAAATTATATTCCTCATAGCAATGTAGTATAATTCCACCACCACCACCACCCCCCCCAATCTTACCCACAAAGTGTAATCAAATTTTTGCAACAGGTAAAAATGTATCTTGGTGCAGTTTTAATTAAAATTAATTAGTTAATATGAATTAAAATTTTTCTTATTTGGTATAAGGTGGAGTATAAAGATATTCTTCAGTTAAACTAAGGAACGGTTTCCATTTCTACAATTTTATGGCTCCTCTAATTTAGCACCTCTATGGCAAATTTAGCTGTCAAGTTGAAACAATCAGCTGAATTTTTCTTGTTTGGGGGTTGGAAACGGGAGCATTGGCTTCTCAAGAGTATCAACTGCAGTGATGTCTCACTGGGACTGGTTGAAAAAAAACACTTTATTTTCTGTCAAGTGGCAAAAGTGATCTAACATATCATCTAGTTAACTCTTTTGCCTCCTGAATGAGTCATCACTAATAAGTCCATCCTTCTAACCTAATAGATTCTACTTAGGATTCTGAAATTTCCAAAGCAGGTGATTCCACCTTTGTGCCTCAGTTGAGACCCAGTTGTGTCCAATTGGTCTTTGCCATAAGGAAATATTATTTAAGTCCCATTGAAAGGCATTATCATTTTGGTTCTATCTACAGAATTTTCTTTAAAAAATTGGTAACATCAATATACAGTCACCTCTTGGACTACTTTTCTCCAGACTATGTCTCCAAATTCTTTTACAGAATAATGCTACTAGCTTATAGGTTAGCTTAGTATTGGAGAATGGAAACTATACTTGAACACTTTAAAGCTTACCTTTGATTTGTATCATAGCAGAAGCTGATCTTGTACCCTCCTCTTGCTCACTGAGAGCTTTACAATCCAGGTCACCAGAAGAAATCATCATCAAAGTTTCTGATCCAGAATCTATCAACAGGAAGAAACTAACAGCATGAATACGATGCAAAAAGAGTATTTGCCTATGCTCTTTTCATTTGCACACACGTCAGCAGGTCACAGGACATCAGGCTTAAAGTTATAATACTAACAGACTATTTTTATATCTTTTCCAAGTGCACTCACCACTTGAAGTTACAGTACTCTCAGTGGATGAAGTGTGTCCAGGATATGGTAGTATGGAACACTCCCTGCCAAAAGAGTTGAAGACGGTATTTTGGGGTGTCAGGTCCCAAGAATTCTCTTAAATGCTAACTGAATATGTACACAAATTTACATACACACACACACAACAGACAGGCAAACCTGGACTGTAGCAGGCTCTCAGAATACAAGTGTTCAACACCATTCTCCTTAAAGAAAGAAAAAAAAAAAGGAAAAAAAGAAAAAGTAAATTTTATAATTTGACATTTTCCATTCCAGAACGGTGGTTTTAAGCAAACATTTTCACACAATTTTAAATGAACCCATATTTACTTTGTTCTGTTGGTGAGGATATGGGGATGTGATGGTATAGGGCAGATTGATATATGTACTTAAAGCTGTACTTACAAAAAGAATCCAATTTTAAGTACACCTACAAGGCTAATATTTAAAGAAAACCTGGTAAATTCTTGGGCAAAACAAATTCTAAACTTAAAGGGCAGATAGAGTTTATTTCATGAATTCTTTAAATAGAACATTCTATGCGGGCTTAAACTATTTCTATTTATGGAGGTATTACTGTACTCAATCTAAAACCTTTGACCTGGTGATTTAAAAATGGTTCTCAGCTTTCTAGCTAGACAAATCACACATTTGAAACAATCAAATTCTCAAAGATCTGAGGGATTATAAATCAGCACCTATTACTTGGTACTCAAAAACTATGGTCCCAGCCTATTTGGATGATTGTTTGAAAGTTTTATCTGAACTTAGTTTCTATCAGGTGTTTATAATTTGGGGAGAACTTTAAGACATTAGAGTTGATTAGTTCACTTATTCTATTTCAAAAAATAAAGTGGGAAGAGAAGTTTCTCTTAAGCATATTTTCATTATTATTTGATCTATTTAGGAAAATAAATTAAAATTTAATAAATTAGAACTGGAATCATTTGGAAATGTTAAAAACCGGCACAGACAATAAAAAAAATAAAGACATTTTAAGTAGTCCATACTCAAACACAGAACTTACTAACTGCAACCCACAACAGTTTTTAGTGCAGGGATGCTATATATCATGCATAGTACTTAGAATCCATCTAAAATAACAGACTATAGCCACAGAGAAGTATAGGATTTGCAAGCATTTGCTGAATATGTGGTTACCCAGTACAGTAATAGCAGCGTACATCTGTTCAGCACGTTAAATTTTTTTTTTATTCTTAAATTTAATGGGGTGACATTGATTGGTAACAATTAGACAGTTTCCAGATGTACAAGTCCACATCACATCACCCATGCATCGCATTATGTGCCCACCACCCAGAATCAGCTCCCCTTCCATCACCATATATCCAGTGTCCACTCCCACCCACCCCCAACTCTCCCTCCCCCTCCCTCCCCCCTCTCCAGGTAATCACCAAACTATTGAGTGCAGCACGTTAAATTTTCAAAAGCCCTTTTATATATCATCTCATTTAATTCGCCCAACAACATTATGCAGTGGGTTTTAGCAAGAGAAGATTGACTTATTTCAGGTAAGAAAAGTAAAGCCAGTGTACAAAGTAATTTCCCAGGAATATTCAGAATTGTGGTATAGAGTTCTAAACTCAGATAGGACTAAATATAGTGTTCTCTCCACTGTAAACAGAACTGTCTCCAAGATACCCTATCCCAGGCTGTTGGAGAGGCAGGGACTTCCCAATTATTGTCTTAAACTGGGAGATGATGTGAATGCAAACTTTTTAAATGTTCATCTCAAATGTTCAGAAAAAAATCCACAAACTTACAAAGTAAGAATTTATTACTAATCCTCCTATATAGCAATGTTGGGCAATCTTCTCTCTTAGTTCATTTCATCTCTGGTTTAAACATCTTTAAGTCAGATTATATATGACTGAAATCCCTCATGACAACAGCTTAATTTAATTCAATGACTGTCATCAAAGGCCCACTTTGTTCTGGAACAGTGACAAAAACTGGAGACATACAAAAATGCAGTCCTTTTTCCAAAGAAACTCATAGGCCAGTCAAGAAAACAAATACATAAAATGAATACTTTCTAAGTTACAGGCTGCATTCCACAGAGGAAAGCAATACACACAGAACAGAGTGGGGTAATATTTGAATGAAATTTTGAAGAGAAATTGTACCTATATTCTACAGGTAGTTAAATAATTATGGCCCTATCCTTTAAATATTTCAATAAACTGTATTAGGAATTATTATGTGCTTATTTAACTATATTCAATATATATAAGACAGAAAACTAAAAATAAGATAATGAAGTATTATTCCATTTTATTGAGTATCATACTTTATAAAAGTCAATAAAAATTGATTCCTCAATAATAATTTTAAAAATCAGGCCTATTTAACACTCCATTACATACAAAAAGTTGCTATTATATGTAATGTGAAATAACACATTACTGTGCTATAATTAGTCATGTATATTATATATAATAATAATTATTATATTGCACTAACTAAAAAGCTAATTTTGTCAGAAAAAGACATCTTGGTATAGCAGGGTCATAGAAACCTGTATTTGAATTTAAGAGGTATGAAAAGAGAATGCAGTTATTTTCGATTTAATTAAACTAATTTCCACTACAGGGGGAGGGGAAACAGACCCATAATTTATGCAAACTAAGTTTTTTTTTTAAGTTTATTACTTAGTGTCAAAATAATGAATACAGAAAAATACTGTTTGTCTCCATTATATTACAAATTTGTGATAATGCTCTGTGTAAGCCCTTTATGTATCCTATATTTCACATGTGAAACATTTTAGTGAGAAGCCTTTAGATAAACCTAAGTATATATATTAAATAAGCAATAATCCTGTGATTTTTAGAAACATGTCATATATTTAGAAGTCATACATTACTGCATTGTTCTGAAACAGTTTCAAGTAATTGACTAATATTCCCAATTCATTAATCTCTATAAATCTCACTGATCAGAAAACAACCCAATATATAACATATCTCAATCCTAGATTTTTCATCAATTTGGTCTAACATATTTTTCCTTCTTTCATGAATAACCAGACAAAAGTTTGTTTGTTTGTTTGTTTCAAATTTAGGGTTATAGTTAATGAAGGTTGGAGATATAGCCCCTCAGGGTGTCTGGACATGTGGAGTAGGAATGGAAGAAAACTTAGCAAAAACTTCCTACAGTTGTGCTCTTCTCTTCCAGCTTCAAAAGTCACCCCTGTTCAAATCAGCATCCTGGACCCACAGGAGAATCTAACCCACAGAGAGCCGTGAGACCTGAGCAGATCCTGAACATATGCTACTGGATATATTTTAAAAAATAAAATAAAATAAAGAAAAAGGAAGTTCAGAGGAGAGACTTACGTACATGTAGAAGACTGGCTCAAGTCAATGACTCTAACACATGCCAATAAAGCAGGAAGGATATTCTTCCTGTCCAAGCCATTCAAATATCAACCTGCCTAACATTTGCATGAATATGCATGGTCCAGCCTATTAGCCTTTGACAGTAACAGTCTAATGGAGGGTGGGGTAGTCAAGGTATTCATGGAATAAAATGAGATATTTTTCCATGAGCTGGGTTAGTGACTGCAGGCATTCCACCCCAACTCCACCACCACACACACACACACGAGTATTATCTCAATATTTAGATAGAAAAATATAAACAACAATAAGAAATAACTTTTAAGTTATTAGGAAGGGCAAAGAATAGGCCTAGATAATCTCCCAGATTGCTTTATTTTTGCTCTTCTAGATGACGTGTTACTTTATAGATTTATGATCAGAAACCCTTCCACTAATAAACATTCATGTTGCCAATGTAATTTTACTATTAATGTATTTTAGACAACTGACACTACTCAAATAAAAGAATATTATTTTCTGAGGAAAAAAATAAAAGCTGTACAAAATTCTAACTTAAAAAAAATACTGTTGACTTGGTGTCAGAGTTAATACTCTAAAAAGAAAGAAAGAATGTAAAATTGAATGTCTAAAGATTACAACTGCTGTAACTTAAAACTAAATTGTCTCACAGGGTTTTTTTTCCAGTTTCTCACTGAAAGGCCACCACACCCTCAGATCTACAGGACACACCCACCACTTCGAGGTTGATTTATAATACAGTTATCAATCAACGTCTACATGGCCCAATTCTGCAACTGGCAATATTATTTATTCTCCAAGGTTATTAATGCTGCACCCACACACAGCTTGAGCAAACAGAACAGGACAGACAATAGTCAGAAAATCTTCTGAGATATTTTAAAATTGATTCTGCTCTTTGCTCATAAATCACCTCTTAGTGATATGTATATTTTAGGCAAAAACATGTAATAACATGAAGGAGACCTCAAAAGGATGGCAAGACTCTCAATATTTGGTGTATGTTTTTTGTTTGTTTGTTTGTTTGTTTTTTTAACAGCCAGAGGAAAAATAGGTATGCCTTTTCATATCCCTTGATCTGTGACGAGATCCCCTGAACTGCCCACTGGTTGTACTTCTGATTCTGGGTGATAGTTACAAGTATTGAGTGTTTACTATGAACCACATATTTTAGATATGTTATAGTGTCTTGGGGGAGGGGTCAGATCTGAAATTGGAGTTCATAGAGGGGAGAGTTGGTTTTGTTGTCCTAGAATTTTCATGAAACTTCATAGTTCTGGGAGTGTTTGGGGACACACACAAGCACATAATCACATGACCAGTTTTGCAAAGGCCTTTGGTTGCTCTTTAGATTATATGGTGAGAACAGCCAAGAAGGAAAGGAAGACATACTATACAAAGACACAACTGGGCCCCAGAGAGAAACTGCCAAAAGTGAGGAAGAACTGAGGAAGCGGGGCCTACAGACAGCGGGGTCTAGCTATGAAGGGCGTAGCAGCCCTTGATTCAGTGGGAGACAGTGCTCGGGCCACGTGACTCCCAGCTCTGCTGGGTTATCCACATGCCTTGAAAAATAGAGGATCCTATTAACAGCCATGTCGTAAGGAGTCCATCCAACACCACAGTAGGACCCTGCCGTGACAGTGCTGCAACAAGAAGGAAGAGTCATCTCTCTACTGACTAAGAAGAGACCACCACAGAGTTCCAAGGAGGTCAGTGGTAGCGTAGGTAGGGCCTGTGTGGACAAGGAACAAAAAGGACTGCACACATGAGTAGTGATACCTGCTGCCTTCCCTTACACTCTCTCAGGAGGTTAAGTGTCCTTCCCTGGGACCTACTAATTAGTGAGGCCTGAGGGACACTGGGATACACTGATTGATAATGCACCCCTAGAAATTCTTGAAAATATTAAGGGACCCCATGAAACAAAAAAGCCTGCCTATTCATCAGCAAGTGGAGAAAAAGAGCATTGAGATTTGTCTTTTTTCTAAATATGACCTACTTGGTTTGTTTCCACAGGCTGGTTAGGCCAGAACTTAGCCATTGCAAATACATTCGTGTGTATGTCTATCAGTAACATACACATATGTGTATGGATCTATTCGAAACCTCAAAAGAACTGTGCAATATCTCTGTTTCATGGGGAATGTAAGCAAATTGAGAGAGATTAGGCCACTTGTCCAAATTCACACAACTAAGTAACAGAGCCAGTCTTAAATCCAGACCTGCTTGATTCCAAAGCCTTTGCAAAGTGGCTAAAAATTTTAAGTCCTTATTGGGAAAAAAATTTAATATATACTAAAGCAGACAGAATAATTAACTTTTGTATATGCTTCTGCAGATTCAGTAATTATCAATCTATGCCCAATCTTGGTTCATCTATACTGCCTTCCCTCTAAACCCACCTCTGCATTGTTTTGAACCAAATCCCAGACATCACAAACATTTCTTCCAAAATATTTCAGTTTAAATCTAAAGAACAGGAAATAATTTATTTCCTCTTTACACAAAAATATCACCAAAAAAAAATTTTTTTTTTACTGAGTCAGTAAAGTAGCTTTGTTCTCCCCAAGAATGTCCCAAACTAGGCCTCAAATTATTTTACTAAGAGATTCTTTTTTTTTTGAGGTATTAATCTCATTAGAGTCCTTTGGTCACCCAATTATTCTCTTACGAATACTGATGTTCAGTTTTATCTCATTCTGTGTTTTCTGGAAAAGATGGTAGACTATAGCTTCCTCTGTGAATACGGGAGAGGAATAAAAAATAAACCTCAAGTTCCCAGGAATACCACTCCAAAGAAAGGAGTCAGAAAGCAATAGGGTCACTTCATTAATTCAACAAGTTCATTTAGTGTTCACTCTCAATATCTTAAATAGAACCTGCAGGGAGTATAAAAATGAATAAGTAGTCATTCAACAAATAGTAATAGGGAAACTACTGTGCACCAAATGACTGTATGATACTAGATACATATGGGTTAATGGCCAAACAAAGGCACTCTCTGCCAAGTTTATGTTCTGCTACAGGAATAAATATAAGAAAACAGGGGAAGCCGGGATGGCTCAGTGGGTTAAGCACTCACTTTGCAGCCCCAGGGACCGAGGATTGAATCCCAGCCCTGGCCCGTGTGGACCCATATGCTGAACTGGGGAGTGGCCCCAGTTCGGTTCTTACCAGGGTGAGACCCCGGCCCATTTCCTGCCCTGTGCAGCCCCGCGCCCACCTGTGGAATGAAACTATGTGGAAAAACCAATGATGTGAAACTATGGAGACTGTTCTGGGCCCTCCCCCTTCTCTCTCTTTCTCTCTCTCTCTCTATCAAAAACAATAAAAATAAATCTTAAAAAATATATATATCAAAACAAAGATGTACTATGCAATCAGAATATAGGTGAGAATGTAGGGAGAACAAAGGGTCACTGGGGTCTAAAAGAATTTCTTCATTCTTGAGTGAGGCAGTTGAGAAAAGAGGAAACTGAGGCCTGAAATACATGACTTTTCCATAGTTACACAGAAATCAAACCAGAGAAAAATCTTATATCTTGGCTTCTATTCCATTATAATTTCCACCTTAAGAAGGAGTAGAGATGCTTGACTGTAAACATTTCTTACTATCGCAAGAAAGGTTGTATGGAACTGTTGGCTTTGTAATGGACCTTGACAATCAAATAGAATTTGAGAAGCAGAGAAGTATACAGTGAGTGATCTAGGCAAAGAAAACAGCATAAAATGGTTTGTGTGATATATTTTGAGGATACATACTACCCTGTTTGGATCATGTGTAGGGATAAACATAAGGCAGTGAAGAAAGGATGGGATGTTAGTTTGAGACCAGATTAGAAAGGGGCTGGAATACCATGTTAAGTCATTTGTTATGAAGGTTCTCAAGACTGACAAAAATTCTATAGTATGAAGCCAAAGAGTTAAGAAAAAGCCATGATTTATGGGTCACTGGAATATGTTTTTTTTATAATTTTTTTATCTCATATTTCATTCTAATCCCCTGTACTTACTATTAATGAGAATGCTTAGAAAAGCATTTTCTAAGGAGAGCTTTCTACTTAAGACATGGGTGTGGAGGACATAAAGGAATGGAAGGCAGGGATTTATTCAAGGGTCAGGTATGAGGGAGTGAAAGAAGTGTGCGGTGAAGAGGCTGGATAGATTCTTCAGTGCAGTGGAAACCTGGAATAGGAATGATGAAAATTGGAGGTAACAGCCCCAAATTGCAACCAACAGATGAGTACCTGGGGACCAGAGAAGAAATGGTATAGAAGACAACATGTAAACCTTCAGGGAAACTACCGGTATATATTTCCCCAGGAGCATTTGACAGGAGTTTCTACTATAATCCCTATTAGCTTTTATTTCTTAACTGTCAAGACCATAGACAAACAACTCAGTCACATACCCTAAAGAAAGTGGTTAAGGAGATTCTCTCTTGCTACATAAGCCATCATGTTTCTTAGCCAATTATTACTTTCAAGGTAACTATTTGTCATTATTATGACAGAAATGTCTAACTAAATACAGTGTTCTAAGTGGGGTTGTGAGAATGGCTTATCTTTTGAAACTAGACAAACCTGAATCTGAATCACAGGTTTGTTACCTACTAATTGAGTAATGTTGGGTAAGTTATTTAACCTCCCCAGACTTCAGTTGCCTCATCTGTAAAAGCAGAGAATACCTACCATCAAAGTTGTGGAGAGGCTTAATAACATGGCATGCAGAAATGCTTTCCTACAAAGTACCTGGTACACAACTGATGTTTGGTTCTTCCCCCTCATTGGTGAAATCAGTGCTAGATAAAAGGGAAATTACTAATAACCAAACACGCTGTAAGCTTCCAAGTTTAACTTCCTTTATTAAAACTTTATAAGAACTGTTAAGTAATAGCAAAACAGATTCATTTCCTTTTTCTTTGCTACTCAGGAGGATGGGTACTAAGGAACAGAAAAGTATCACATACACTTAGAAGAAGAATGAGAATAACTCATATGACTCAGCAGTAGAAGAAAAACTCCATTTTTAAAATAAGCAAAAGATCTGGGTAGATGTCTAAGGAAGATGTATCTTCTCTAAAGAAGATTTACAAATGGCCAACTAGCAAATAACAAGATGCTCAACATCACTGTCATTAGGGAAATGCATACCCAAACTGCAATGAGTTATCACTTCACACCCACTAAAATAACTATAATAAAAAATATAGACAAGTGTTGACAAGAATATGGAGAAATTAGAATTGTCATATGAGGGCTATGTGGAAAGTATCCAGCCATGTAACTGCTCTCACTATATTAACAATGGCTGGATTTTTTTTCTGGACAGCCCTCATACATTATTGATGAAAATAAAAAAATGTTGTAGCCACTTTAGAAATATTGTTTTGCAGTTCCTCAAAATATTAAACATAGATTCACCAGATGATGCAGCAATTCTATTCCTAGATTATACCCAAAAGAACTAAAAACATATGTTTTCACAAAAACTTACACACTAATGTTCATAGTAGCGTTATTCACAATAGCCAAAAAGAAACAACAATCTCAACTGTCCATCAACTGATGCAGGGGTCAACAGCAGTGGTATATCCATAACTGAAGTATTATTAAGTCACAGAAAGGAATGAAGTACTTATAACATGGATGAACCTAGAGAACATTATACTAAGTGAAAGAAGCCAGGCACTAGAGGTCACATACTGTACTATTCCCTTTATATGAGGTATTAGGACTAGGCAAATCTATAGAGACAGAAATAGGGATAGACTGCTAATGGCTATGAAATTTCTTTTGGGGGGTGACCAAATGCTTTAACATTGATTTAGTGACAGTTGCACAACTCTGAATATACAGTAGACTCTGCGTTAACCGAAACCTCGCTGGTTGCTTGAGATTCTGCTGGTTGCTTGAGTTCCGGTTAACAGAAAATTTACTTAACATTTATCTGGCATCTGCCAATCCCCATGGGTGCCAGTTAACTGAGAGTCTACTGTATGTAAAAGCATTTAATTGGGCAATTTAAAATGATGAGTTGTTTGGTACATGAATTATATCTCAATAAAGCTATTTTTAAAAAAGGACAACTGATGGATTGTCAGTTCCTGAAACAGAACTATCTGCTCCATCTGACTGAGCTCATAAAGCTCAGGCTGCAGACCAAGCAAGGAGCTCCAAACACATATCCATCACTTCAGGAGTTTGCCTAAGTGATTTCAGTTATTTCGTGCGTTATCCTCTGCTTGGGTGACACACCATTAGGATTCACTGCAGTAGTGGATACTCTCTAGACGTTGCCCTACTTTATGACTCTTTTACAAAGTATCAGCACCTCAAAGTTTATCTAGCCTTGGGCTCAGTTTTTACAGAGGCAATAGGGCCTGAGACTTCTTACACCCACTAGTGAATTTAAGTCCCAAACCAGCCTGCCTCTCAAATAAAAAGCTTAGCACACTTCATCAAAATCTCCTTTTGTTTATAAGTCCTTGAGTTTATACCAGGACTAGGCAAAACACTGATTATGGTCCACTGGTTGACTATCAAGCAATTTTGGGGTGACAGCCTGAATAATAAAATAAATAGCTAGTGAACCACGACACTTTGAGAAGTAGCCCTGGGTCTGAAAAAAGTCTGCCCAGGCCTGGTTTATACTATAAAAAGGGTAGAAAGATCCCAAAAGACTGAATTTTAATTTCCTGTCATAAAGATAGACAGCACTTCTTATGCATTTGAGTTCTGTGCTGTAAGACTCATACTTGCTACAAGAGTATCCATAATACAGTTGACTCTTGAACAACACATACCAGCCACCTACCTGCATAGATAAAAATATCCATATAACTTTAGCTCTCTGCATATGTGGATTCCCAACTGCCAGTACTTACCAAAGGGAAATTGTGTATGTGTATGTGTACACATATGCAAATGTATATGTATATAGGGGGACCACAAAAAAACAAAACAAAAGTTATCTTCTGGAAGGTGGGTCCCTTATAGTACAGGTTTCCCTTGCCAGGTGAATGTTCTAGGAACTCATCTCCCTTGGTAAACCAGCTGCTGTTGTGAAAGGCTGCATTCAGCTTCAGTGAATTTTTTTTGGAGATTCTTTCAACGTGTTAGCACATTTTCTGATGGGCGATTTACACAAAAAATATGAGGCATGACAATGTACCTGCCCACACCACCCTGAGTGTTCACAGTTTTTGACTAAAAATGGCATGACTCCCAGCATCCCACTCTCCCTATTCACCCGATCTCACCCCGAGCAATTTTGTTTCCCTGGATGAAAGAAGTCTTCAAAGGGAAACATTTTGCCGATGTAGAAGAGGTAAAATAAAAAATGGCAGAAGCACTAATAGGCATCAAAACTGATGAGTTCAAAAACTGTTTTGAGCAGTGAGAAAGTGTCTTCATAGGTGTATGGCATCAGACAGAGTAACTGGAAGGTGACTGAAGTTTAAACATGTAAGAATAAATACACAACATTTTATAAATAAATTCTGGGGTTTTTTGGGGAGTCCCCTCGTATATCTCCACAGAAGAGGTTCAGGATATAGTAGTACTACAGTGAAGTTGAAATACAGTTCAGCACTTACTTCCATAGCTCGGTCATCATTCATCCTGGTATAATCTGAAACACCTCTCGCAGGATGGGAGCCAGGGCCTGGGAACCTGGCAACAAAAAGTGAAGTTCCTTACTTTACTGCAGGTGGAAAACATGCAAATTTCAGCAGGCACCAGTTTCCCTCCCCGACTCCAGTTTTACCAAATTTCTAATTAAGTCCTATGGACTCATGGATTAAGCAAGACATGATGAAATAGAATTCCAAACCATAGAGAATCTAGCCAGAAATGAAAATGAAGAATTTGCAACTCAAAGTCTTGCTTCCTCACCCTCGACACAAATGGAAATTTCACTGGGGTGGATAGTGTTCACAAACTCCACAGACATTTCTGAACTTTTCCAAGGGAATATTGCTCTGTGTACCGAGAAAGGTAAGTGAGTACAGATGAGAATCAGAGGAGGGTGGGGACAGGGATGGGTTCCCAAAGGCTTGGTAACCTTGAGTGTGAAGAAACAGAAATGTGATCAAACCTATCTGAATAGTTTAACTAAGCAGTTTATAATACAGTCCTAAAAACTGGAAAACATTTTAGGTAGCGTAATTTGTCTCTTGTATTTCAGGATAAGTTATTATGAAATCCAAAAGGGCAAAAAAACTGTACTGCAAGACAACTTTAGAGGTATTTTTGTTTTTAAATTGTCAATATTGAGAAAGCTCATAAATTCACACAACATAAGTTCCACAATAAAGATGAAAGACTGGGAGATACTGGGATAGCTCAACAGGTTGGGCACTTGCCTTGCAGCCTCAAGGTCCCAGGATCAAGGCCGGGTCCCGGCGCATGCAAACCCATACCCTGGACTGTGGTGCAACTGGTGACTGCTGAGCCCCATGGGGAAGGATCTTGCCTCCAACGCGGGAGGCCCAGTTCAGTTTCTACCCTGCTTGGCCCCACATCCACCTGTGTGGAATGGAACTATGTCACAAGTAATGATGTACAACAGTGGAGATTGCTCTGGGCCTTCCCCCCTTCTTGCTGTCTGTCTGTCTATCTGTCTATCTCTCACCTTCCCTCAAACAATAAAATAAATATTTTTAAAAAAATGTTAGATTCCCAGGATATAAAAATCTAACTGATTAAAGGGTGAGGCAATAGGAATAAGCCACCGTGAAGAGGAGGGTAAGTATATTTTGCTCTTTTAACTTACTTGTGCCTTCTAGTTACATCCAAAGCACCATCCTTTATTTCTGCATAGTTGGGCCTTTCATGTGAAGCATGGATGAGGTCAGCTACACATAAGAAAGGTGTCAATGCCAGTCTTGGAATCAGTGTGAGACTATCCAGATGCAAGGCATCTGTGGCAGAGCAGAGAAGAAAAACATTTATTTTTCATTAAAAAAAAATATGTCTCTTTATATGATATCTACATTTTCCATATTGAATGATTGAATTATTTCTAAGAAAAAACCAGAGGTCAATTCAACTCTATTAAGATGTTCATATAACTCTCCCCTCTTTTGATACCTAGTTATATGGAAGTAAAAATGCCAATTTTTTTTTCTTTTTCGTAAAGCACGGAGTAACAGGGTAGGGTGGGAACAGAAAACCCTTGCCTACTAACCAAGTAGAGGGGTCTACAATCTGCAACCACAGGGCAAAATCAAGCAGCTGCTTGTTTTTGTAAATAAAGTTTTATTGGAACATAGCCACACCTATTTGTTCAGTGTTGTCCATAGGGGCTTGTGAGCTATAACAGCAAAGTTAAGTAGTTGCTGCAGAAACGATAAGGCCTAAAAAACCTAAAATATTTATTACGTAGCCCTTCACAGGGACAGTTTACCATTTCCAGAAAAGAAAACAGACATTGTGATTGGCACCCATTAGAGTAGTAATAGGGGGACAAATTGTTTATTGGTTTGCTTGCTTGATTGCTTTGGAAGAAAACATACTTTGTTTTCTGAATATAGGATGCAGCAGATTTTGATACAAAAAATATATATAGACTTTAGAGCAGTGATGTCCAACCTTCTGGCTTCTCTGGGCCACATTGGAAGAAGAATTGTCTTGGGCCACACATAAAATACATTAATACTAATGATAGCTGGTGAGCTAAAAAAAAAAAAAAAAAGGTCACAAAAAATCTCATGTTTTAAGAATTTGTGTTGGGCTGCATCCAAAGCCATCCTGAGCCACAGGTTGGACATGCCTGGTTTAGAGTCAACCACAAATTTTTAGTTCAAATTCTGGTTCTGTCACATACCAGTGTGATCTTGGATAAATAACTAAACCACACTGATTCTCAGTTTACTTACATATAAAGTGGCACATGATCTTAGGCAAATTATTAACTCATGCTCCTCTGTTTCCTTATTTTTTTAATGGGACTATATTAGCGTCTACCTCATAGGAAAGTGGCAAGGATTAAATGAGTTAATAGATTGTATATTAAGAGCAGAGAATTGTGCCTGGCACATAGCAGAAACTGGTTAAGTACTGTTATCTTTATTGTTGTGTTGTTATTATCAGAGTTCATGTGAGTAAAATAGTCTCTATAAACAACTGTCTGACACGTTAGTGATGATAGTAGTTTTTACTTCTTTAGTTGAAGAGATCCACAAAATCACTCTGCATTCTTTTTCTTCCTTCTTAAATTTATTTTGATAACCATCCCATTTCTGTTGTCATTTTGGAAAAAGGCATTAATTTTTGCTTTCAACCATATCCAGGTTATGATGAGAGATGTCACTACTTTGAGCATTTCCTAAAATAAAGCTCATTTTCCTTAGTTTAGCATTGAGTAATAGCACACAATTTGACCCACAACCTGCTCCAAACTTATGTTCTACTGTATCTCAATATAACTCCTCTTGTTTCCAAAATTATTTATCCAGCTTTGACTCCTCTTCTAAAATTTGAGACTTTTGCACTCCTACTCCCCACACCAATGTCATCCTCCCAGCTGGAATACGTTTGCCATATATTTTGCTTTTCCAAATGCAACCCACCCTTTAAGGCCTAATCCAACTCTCGTTTCTTCTATGGAGCCTTCTCTGAACCCAGTTCTTAGCACTTCAATAATCTGTGGGCTATTTTAAGACTTATTCTCTCTTATGCATAATACAGAGCCTTGCATGGAGTAGGTGCTCAAACATAAGTTGATTGAAGAAATTCAGGGATAAATATCCAAGTATTCAGCAACTCTCCCTATACAATTATAGTTGTGGTTAATTATTTTCCCTTTGGAAAAGAACCCTTCCCCCAGCTATGGAGAGTACATAGGAGAGGAGCTACCCATGCTTACCCAGAAGAGGTGTGTACCAGCATGTACGTTTGAAGGTCAGGGGTGTCTGATGTATTTTTGCTTCTTGATCACTATATCGTGTATGGCAAAACTGCTTCTGAAAAGAAAATCAGGTAGTATTAGCTATCTAAAGATGTATAACATAGTTCATAATCTACTTTCTTCATCTTCAAAGGTAAAAAGAATATCACTGGTCTCACTCAAATAACCTTGCAGAAGAGGTTAGGAAGAAAATAAATGATGTTGAGTAACAAAGTTTCCATGCTTTTAATAAAAAAAAGTCTGTCCTATATGTAAGGTATAATTTGTATTGAAAATCACAGTTCAGGGGATGCCAGGATGGCTCAGCAGATTGAGTGCCTGTCTTGCAGCCCCAGGGTCCAAAGATTGAATCCTGGCCCCAGGCAGTGTGAACCCATATGCTGAACTGCGTGTGCCCCAGTTCAGTTCTCACGAGGGCAAGACCCTGGCCCAGTTCCTGTCCTACACAATGAAACTATGTAGAAAAACTGATGACATGCAACTGTGGAGACTGCTCTGGGCCCTCCCCCTTCTCTCTCTCTCTCTCTGTCAAAAAACAATAAAAATAAAATCTTAAAAAAAAAAAAGAATATCACAGTTCAATGATTTAACAGAATGATAGCATAACATCATCAAATCCTAAGAATCAACATTTTCATATAAAACGCTTTGAGGAAAGAAGTATGGGTGAGGGGCAAGCTTAGCTATATAATTGTTTTTCAGGAAACTGCAATCAAAATATTTAAAATATTGCCATTTCTTAGGATCTATCAGGATTGTGTGCATGCATGTGGTAAGGGGGGGGGGAGTATCCATTACCTTATCTGATGATTTCTCAAAAAGCAGTACAGAATTCTCAGGCTACTAATACATACAGGACTTAACATTCTATTTTGGCATAAAAGTTAATTCACAAGTGGCACTTAAATGGTTCCAAGAACCTTAAACTTACCAGTTGTTCTTGAAAATGTTGCTGAATTATATCTGTGCGAGACAAGGGATCATAGCGAGAAAATTCCTCATCTAAAGAGCTCTGTCATAAGAAAACAGTGGAGTGTATTCAAACACAGAATGACAAAAGGGTCAAAGATACAAAACATATTAAACTTAAGAAATGATGCTACCTCAGGAGGGTAAAATTGACCAGTTATCTTGTGTTCTACTTTAAAGAAACAAATTTGTAATTGCTAACCTCTTGTTGCATTTTCCCCATTACTTGTACTAGGAATAAAATCCAAAGACCAGAGACAGAAAACTGAATGGTTTTATAACTAAAATCTTTAGTCAGAGGCCAAAGAAGCTTGTTGGAGACAACTCAGAATAGTAAACATGGTCCTGTGAAAATTTAATAGCAATAAAATCTTGGCCTTAATCCAAGAGGTAGCTATGTATCTATAACAGTTATATTATAATAGAAAATTATACTGGAATTCTTGAAATGATTCAACTATATTTTGATATGGAGGTTATTCTTGTTCAACTTATTGTAGAAGGCTTTTTAGGAACTCTACTTAGCTTGATCTCTCACATGAATAATCTGTTTAATATAGGCTTAAACAGATGTGCCTATATTATGCCCTGGAAACAGATATATGCAAATATCACCCCTTCTTTTTTCCTTCCTCCAGTGGCCAACTTGCTGTTTCTTATGTTCATTTAAGAACAAAAAGATAACAGTCAGCAAGTATCATAAGGTAAAAAAATACATTAAACTCTACCATGAACACCTTGAGATATCCTGAAAGAGGAATTTAAAGTTTAATTCAAATAGGACAAAAAAGAGGCAGTAACCATCTAAGCCCATTCAAAAGTAGGCATTCAAGATTATCAGAAAGGAGGTGCCTAAGATTAAAACTTAGACCTTTCTTAATAGATATGGTAAATTCTGAAATGCTTCCTCTTTGAAAGGTATGAGGAGCCACTTACTAATATAATTTCTCCCCCTTGTTTTGCGGAATGTCTTCAATGCATAAGAGAACCAAGACCACCAGCATCTACCAGAGGTGCCAAAAAAAGTTATACACATTTTAGGTGATGTTATCTATGTGTTACTTTTTGAAGTTGAGTTGACTTACAGTAGCAATGTGCAGTATGATATTTGTTCAAAAGATGGCATTAATGATCTAATGAATGCTAGCTAGCTTCACCATGCGACAGGCAGGACACTCAAAGAAAATGGTGGAAAGCACGGCTGTTGTTTGAGGAGCACAAGACCATTTTGAAGTGGTATTTGAAATTCAAGAACATTGTGGAAGTACAACAACAATGGAGGCGTGAGTATGCAACAGAATCTCCAATAAGCTGAACAATTGCACACATTTGTGATTAAGTTTGAGCTGCACGGTAAATTGAAACAGCATGAGCAGCAATACAAGTAGACACTTTGGCAACGTTGCTCAAATAGTAGTTCACTGTAATCAGAAGTGTCTGGACCCTGAGGATAACCACTTTGAGCACCTCTTGTGATTGCAGACGTCAAATGTGACTTGTGTTCTTTTGTTATCAGTCTATGCTGAGTATTACAATTTTAATACAGTTTTTCCTTTCTTAAAATGTGTATACAATTTTTTGGTTCCCTCTGTACTCTTCTAAGTTGGTTATTTAATATTATTAAAACTCGTATAAATTAGATTTAAAACTTTACACAATTTGAACATCATCACATACTAAACACATATGGCAAGGTGTATGTGTGGGTGTTTTACCTGAAACAGCAAGTCCTGAAGTTGTCCTTTAATTAACTTCTTCCTTAGTGACTTGATTATTGCTATAAAGGAAGTTTATAACCAGCTTAATGCAACAATTTATAACCCCCCATTGTCCTTAATTCATTTCATAAACTTTTAACAGCTTTAAAGTGGGGGCTTTCAGAAAGGAGAAAGAAAAGAGTGACTTCTGAGAATGGTATCCTCAAATCATGACTTTTGAAAACAAAGAAACAGGAGAACAAAGAGACCAGAGCAGCTAAATCATCATTACCATTGGGTATTTAAAATTAACCTTGATAGATGCAAGTGAATTGTCTTCTAGTAGTGAGTTGTAGATTTATTCAGTCTTAGAATGGGGATTCACCTGAGAGGTCATTCAGTCCAATCACTTACCAATGTGGAAATCCTCTCTCCAAAAAGTCTCTGCTTGAGCTACAGGTGGTGGGAACCCTAGAAATGGAAGTCTATAATCCCAGAATCCCACAAGTAGGTCTAAGATCATGAGAGCACTGATGGCCAGAAGATTTAAATGATAACTAGTTATTCATGGAGATGAGATCAGAATCACAGAATAGTGCTTAATTCACTAAACTCTTTTGTGAAATTTAAAATATTTGTATTTCTACTTAACTGAAATTTCCTTCCCAGTAACTTCCAAATTCTCATCTCTGGAATAATGGAAACAAACAAAGAAACAAAAACATATTTAACTCTTTGAACTACGTAGGAACATATTACTTATTTGACAAGCCATACTCTTTGAAATATAGATCCAGAAAATAGTCCCAAATCTTCTGAACAACCAAAATAGATGCTGATATCCATGCCCTTTATTCATGTGGGAAGTCCTCACACCTCACGCTTCCACTCAGAAAGTGGGTGCTGAATGTATACCTAATTCTCACAAGTTTGACTGTTTTCTCAGCCCACAGATAATTAAAAACAAAGCTTAAATGAGAACAAAAAGCTCTGCTAGATGGAGAAATATCAATATCTGCTACTATATTTTTTAAGTCACTAACAGCCAGGAAAACTAACAGCAGATAGATAGTCTTGTGTCCAAAACACAGACATCTGGTGCTTCTTAATTTAAATACCAACAGTTTGATTTCTCAATAGCCTGAAAAAATTCTGAGCCATGATAATAATGTTAATAGATGTGAAAAGAAATGCATAATCTAATCTGATTCCACCCCCATACCCCACACCCCACCAAGAAAAACAGCTTGAAAAGCTTCAATTCTATGGAAAATTACCAGTGCAAAATTCGATTTTGTAACTTTTTTTGGGTAGAATTAACTTGTCAGCTTAGCTTGAAAGAGTATTACTAGGCCCATTAAGAGAAAAGTGTATATTTTTAAACAAATATTTCTAACATATTTAAGTAATTTAAACTTCCTAAAGTCTTAATATTTAAACCTCATAAAGATTCAATTTTTAAAAATTGTGTGTTTAAGAAATAAGGCCCTGTCCTCCTCGTCACCTACATTTAAGCAATAGCAACCAAAGCTTACAAAAGTGACCAACACTGTTTCTGAAGGTCGTGTATCTCCAAAACACCACCTTTGAATTTCCAAATTGAGCTTGTGTTTCAGAAGAAAAAAGTTAATATAAGATGGTTTACAGTGCCCATCTGCTGTCCACCAGGCAATCTTGAATTTTAGAAATAATCGGTCTCCAAAACATTCAAATGGTAAGCCTGATATTTCAACAGATGTTTGTGTGGTATGTAGCAATTATTGCCATGTTTCGTAAAGCCAAACAAGCTGGCTTCTGACCCTAATTTGCATTTATCTTTGCATTCTCCTTTACATATTTGGAGCTGGACCTGTCGTGTCCCTAGGACATTTATGTTTCACATAGAAGCAAGTAAAACAATGGCCCCTTTATTCCCTGCTGTTGCCATCTGTGATATAAGATCTGACCATACCTTGGATACATTGACTTTGAAGGAAGCTGAGGAAAAACCACTTTCTAAATGACTGTGAATTGTAGATTTTGGACAAAGGCCCACAATTCATTGGCTGTTGAAAATTAAAACCATATTAGAGCTATAATAATGTTAGCTACAAATGATAGTTTACTTGTATGAATTATGGACTTTTATAAATCAATATATGGGGGAAGCTGGGATGGCTCAGTGGGTTAAACGCTCACTTTGAAGTCCCGGGGACCGAGGATCCGGCCATGGACCGTGTGGACCCATGTGCTGAACTGGGGAGTGCCCCCAGTTTGGTTCTCACTGGGGTGAGACCCCAGCACAGTTCCTGCCCTGTGCAGCCCCGCACCCACCTGTGGAACAAAACTATGTGGAAAAACCAGTGATGTTATAGAGACTGTTCTGGGCCCTCCCCCTTCTCTCTGTCTCTGTCTCTGTATCTCTCTCTGTCAAAACAATAAAAATAAATCTTTAAATCAATATATGTGTTACCTATTGTTCCATAAAATTGTGCATTAAAAACAGGTTTCATCGAAAACCATAGACTAGGAGAAAATAACTCATAATATATTTATCTGTCAAAGGACACATATCCAAAATAGGTATAAAAAAAAAAATCCTGAAACTCAATAACAAAAGTACTAATGTCCTAATTTGTGAATGGGTGAAAGATTTAGATACTTCAAAAAGAACATATATTCAATCAGCACAACAGTGAAAATCACAATGAGATACTCAGAAAAATGGTGAAAACGTCGATCTTTTGATTGACACCACCAAATGTTGCTGTGGAGTATTACACATTGGTGGTGTGAGTGTGAAATGCTGCAAACACTATGGAAACCTGCTTGGCATTGTCTTGAAAATTTAGAGTTACAACTACACTCTGACCTAACAACTCTACTCCTAGATATTTATCATAGGTTAAATAAAAATTTATGTCCACACAAAGACTCATATAGATGTTCACAGCAGCTTTCTCTGTAGCAAACCCAAACTAACATAAAATAAATACTATGTTGAAGAAGACAGACACACACAAAGTACATGCTGTATAACTCAATTTTACAACAGGCTAAACTAACCTACTGATGATGGAGATCTGATTGGTGGTTGCTCCTTGTGGTGTGGAGGTGGGAAGGGGGAGTAACTGGGAAGGAACACAGGGGAACTTTCTGGGATTATAGAATCTGTGTTTCAATGTGCATTTGTCAAACTGGTTGAACAGTACACTTAAGGTCTGAACTTTTTATGGTATGTTAATTGCTCATCAATAAAAAAAAGAATAACTATAACTAGGGCAAAAATAACAGGGTTTATGAGGTAAACAGGGTTAAGTAGAAATCACTAAAAATATAACTGCAGCACTGTAACCAGAGCACTAACACAATTATTAAATTATGAGTTCCTAGGAAGATAACTTGGACCACAGAGACATGCATGGTGAAATGGCTAAAGGCTGCCTCATAGGATACTAGAAATGCACAAAACCAATAAAGTGAAAATGCTGGTGACTCGTGAAATGGCACAGTGCTGGTGGGGTGCTAAGAGAATGCAGATGGAAGTGAAACTGAGGCAGTGCAGCTGTGAACGTGAATGCAGGAGGCAGTACTGTCTGCATAGCCAGAGCCCTGCAAGGCCGGGGTGGTTCTTCTCTGGGTAGCAAGGCCCAGGTGCAGACATTTGTTTTTAATTTTCTTAAAATGCAGCTGCAAGGGCTTCTGCTGCCTGGAAGCAGTCAAGCTGGAGGCTTTTTATTTTCCTGTTGAAGGTTATAGTTCTATTCCTTCCAACAAAATCTTAGTCCCAGGAAAATCATGAATGGAACAATATCACTTCCATATTATACTAACATGTCATGACTCATTGGTCAATCATGAATGAGGTAATTCATGAGATATAATACAAACATGATCTAGCAGAACAGACTGTATCAAGTATGACCAAGCACTAGCTACTGTTTTGCCTTTGTTATGTTATTTATAAATTAGCAACTACTGCATTTTCTGGAAGAGCGTACTGATGCTCAAAGAGGTAAAGTGATTTGTTCAACTCTATCCAATGTTCTAATTCTAAGTCTACAAGAGAGAAAGTAACTGGATAGAGTTTAAATCCCATGCTCTTAATCATCACGCTATGCTGCCTCCCAGATTATTTCATCCATACCTGCATCTTTCATTTGGGAAAATTTAGGCCCCTGTTCCACCAGAGCTGTTGAGCAAGACATATTTGACTTTGGGTTTCTCCTTGGTTCTTGTCCCAACACCTAGTATCTTAAAAGTGTTTTGATTGAGTCCTGAGTCCCCCTTACTGGTTTCCTTTCCCTCTTGTGTACTGACTACTCAGGACATGTGGCTCTCACCTTGTATCCATCCTCAAAGCTGGAAGGCTGTTACCTGTCCCATGCCTCATGTCCTCCAATGCTAAGAAGAGCAAACTAGAAGAGTTTCCAGGGAGATTATCTAGAGTAAACTGTCCTCTAAACTATAAAGTTTATATACAAACATTATGTCAAATAAGAAGTTATGATCTCCAGAAGCTTCTCAGGCTATTTCACTAATGAAATATTTATGGTTCCTAAAGGTAATTCCCTCATTGTCTACTAGGTGAGTGACTTGATGATTTCATGTGGGGGGTTGGTGGGGCAGATGAATAGTAAAGGGGTTATACTTTAGATTAGATCAATTAGTCTATGTTTCATGTACATTTCATGCATACCCTAGATCTAAGAAGCTAAGAAGTTGGTTTTTTTTCCAAAGCAAATATCCATTTATACATCCAGTATTGCCTTTGATAACAAGATACTTAGATGCATATGAAGGTAAGACTCAAAAGAAAGAAAATATGTAAGTAACCATTCAAGAAATGTAGCAGTTCTAATGGCACATTTCATGGCAGCAAGTGTATATGCTAATTACCTCACAAATCAGTCCAGTCCTGGTGGCAACTGAAAACTTGAACAATATTATTTATTCAACATTAAGTTCAGGTTTTCTAATTAACTATCATAAACAGTTTCCTAGTTCCAGCTTGTGTGACTGACCTGGACATTTGAACAAAACAATTACATTACTGCGCAATGTGCTAGTGAACCTTTCTTAGATGTAGCAGAAAGAAACTCCTTTAAATCCTTAATGAATTTATTAAACTAACCAGAAAGTTTCAGAAGAACTAATGATTGAAATATTTTTATTTTCTGACTCAGAATTCAAATGTATGACTCAATTCAAACAGCTTGTGGTAGCAGTGGTCATGGTAGACTGTGCAAGGATGTTTGTGTGATAACTGTCCTACCTCCATGACATTTGTTCCCAGTCTAACTGAAAAATCTGCTGTATAAAACATTTCAAAAATAGGCACTACCAAATTTCCCTCTTCTTACAACAATTGAATTTTTTTAAGACTTATTTTTATTGTTTTTGACAGAGAGAGAGAGAGAAAGATACATAGATACAGAGACAGAGAGAAGAGGGAGGGCCCAGAACAGTCTCCATAGCCGCATATCATCGATTTTTCCACATGGTTTCATTCCACAGGTGGGAGTGGGGCTGCACAGGCCAGGAACTGGGCCGGGGTCTCACCCCCGTGAGAACCGAACTGGGGGCACTCCCCAGTTCAGCATATGGGTCCGCAGGGGCCAGGGCCGGGATTCAATCCTTGGTCCCCAGGGCTGCAACGTGAACACTTAACCCACTGAGCCATCCCGGCTTGCCAACAATTGATTTTTAAGGTCACTATTAGAACAATCTTCATAAACAAGTGGTCTTAAGAGTGAAGTCTTAATATATATGCCTTCTTTGGGCAGCAAAAGATAAAAACAAGGACAGGAATTCAGAAAGCCAAGTAGGCTGTGAGCAACTCAGGACAGAAAGGAGGTATCCACCCTACTTTATACAGCCAGAAAAAAACAAACAAACGTATAGGCATCCAACCCAGGGCATCAGGGTTGACTATTTTAATAATTTTAATTACATTTGGACCAATTATCCTCTGAGGATAAATTGGCAAGACAACAGCAAGTTTATAATACCAAGAATGTACAATTTGGGCTAAGTTATAGAAGTTGACTCTTCAAAGAAGGTACTATAATGAAATTATGGGTGGTGGGAAAGGAGAAAAATTCTTAGTTTTATAAAACTATAGGGATATAATATTGATTTATTTGAAAGATAAATATAAATGACCAGAAGACTAGTCTTTTAAAGCACATTGTCTAAAGCAAAAGCATCATAAACAAAATTTTGTTATTATTCATGTCTCAGACCTTCTCTAAGGCCCTCTGAACAAGAATAAAATAATATATAGATTATGTAACTTAAAGTGTGCCTTCTATTGCATAACAGAGTGAAGAAAAGTATAAAATAATATATAGATTATATAACTTAAAGTATGCCTTCCAGTGTATAACAGAGTAAAGGAAAGTAAACTGAAACCTACTTAGAGTTATTGAAAGCTAGCAAGTTCTACAAGCTTTAAAAATCATAAAATGTTGAATAACCACTATTTTAGAACTAGCCAGTTCCTTTAAACTCTACAACAGCTTTCTCAGTCAACAGTAGAAAGAGTACAGTAAATCCAAAACAAACACAAATATGAAAAGTTCTACCTCTAGCTTACCTTGAGTTTATATTTAGTTTATTACCCAAACCAATAGCTTTCTATGAAAAGCAATTTTTTTATATAATTTGAACAAGAAGCTGGTTGAACAAAAGCAGTTGTCTGATAAATGGTCAAACAAGCTTTATTATTATTATTATTACCAAACTATATTTCTAGAATAAAATAAGCTGATGAGTAATTTCTTATCTATAAGGTTATCTATAATTTTACGATTGTCTTCTCACTTAAATCTTTAGTAAACACCACTTTTAAGTAATTCAGAAAAATAAAAAATAAAAAATCTTTGAGTTTTTAAAGCAAAAATATATGTAAAGAACACATTAACATTTAAAGAGAGTTTTCACACATATGGAATATTCTGATCCACAATGAGTTCATAAGTATTTTGCTCAACCTTAAAATTCCTACTTAAAACAGAGAGGCAGAGCCTTTTCTACCATATGATGGACAAACTAGCTAATAAAATCAGGGTAGAATATGTAAACAACCCATAGGTTCAAATATCCCATGAGAACGAGATTTTTTTTCCTTGTTTACTTTTACAGATATTGAGAAATTTTATTTCATCTTTAAAAAAATAACAGTCACAGACAAATCCAGCTTGTAATGAACAACCAAAAGGAAAGTTGATGGTTAAATCCATCTAGCCCTCCACTAGGCAAACCCCGCTGAAAGCCCACAATACTGCCTTCTGGAACCACTGCATTGTCATAAGTGCAGTAATAATACAACAACTGTATCTATAAAAACAGCTGGAGCCCCTTAGCCCCACCTCAGAGTAGACTAAATTGGGACATAACAAATGTTTGCTACTCACTTTTCAGTTTTTCTGTCTTCTGCTCCAGTGTCTGGCAAGTGTTCACTAGCTCAGTATTTATAGTCTGGAGACTCAGTTGTTCCGAAATTGCTTCCTCTAATATATGCAGCAAAGACTTAGCTTTTTCACTGGCAGAGGGAGCTGGGCCATCTCGATCATCAACCTAAAGACGTTCAGGTCATGCTAGCTTTTAGTAGTATGTCCGGGAAAGAAAGCAATTGGGTGCTCACTTTTATGCACAGGAAACTGAAAATGTGCTTTTCTTCTCAGGGAAGTGATAAGCCTCTACCAAACTTCTGCAATTCTGTGTTTGCACGGGCTCTGCGTGCCTGAGCTATTTCTACAGCCCTATGAGTCCTGATATGTCAAGTTGCCTCTTTCCGCAAAGTCGCCTCTTTCATCAGCAGGCTGTTGACACCTCCTCTCTTACAACGCCCCCTTTACTTCCTCCGCTCACTGCCTGTCTGGAGGGACTGAACTTCACAGTTCCTCTTTGTTGTTGTTGCTGTGTGTGTGTGTGTGTGTGTGTGTGTGTGTGTGTGTGTGTGTGTGTGTGTGTGTGTGTGTGTGTGTGTGTGTTCCTTCTCATTTTTGTTTCGTGGTTTTTAAGGACATCTGAAGAGACTTCCCCTGAATCTAACATAGTCAAAAGCCGACCCACCTGCTCCTCTGCATCCTCCAGCCATTGGCTGGCTTCTTGCGCCTTCTTCCTGAGGATGACTTTTCGGTTGGTAGCATTTTCTTGCAGTTGTTTAATGGCTTCTAGTTGTTTCTTCCTGGAGTTTAAAAAAAAAAAAAAAAAGTCCAAACCACAAGCTGTCAGTGACATTTCAACTAAGAATCACCCCTGGGAAGTTGTGACATACTCAAACTTTATGCACTTCCTCAGAGATCAGAGGAATAAGTGAAAGTGCTTACATACATATGAGGGCTGTCCAGAAAGTATCCAGCCATGTAACCCTTCTCATTATATTGACAATGGCTGGATTTTTTTCTGGACAGCCCTTGAATAAATGCTTCACAAATATAGAATTTTAATTAATCATTTTGATCACTTAGTCTGTTACCCTCCCTTGACAGATAAGGACAAGCAGTTTCCTATTTTATACTGGAATATTCAGTTCCTCTAAAGCTTCATTCATGGCAGTGCTTTGCATCAGTCACCAGTTTTTTAGAGGATGGCACTACAACAAGGTCATTGTAACAGGTGCAATACTTATGTATCACAGCTAGCTTTAAAAAAAAATGAAAGAGGAAAGGAAAGGAAAGGAAAAAAAAGGAAAAGTGAGAGAGGAAAAAGAAAGAATGAAAAAGGAGCTTCATTTCATGACCTTAGCCTTACTTTCTTTTTTTTATTTTTTTAAAGATTTTTTTGTTTGTTTGTTTGTTTATTTATTTATTTCTGAGAGAGAGAGAGAGAGAGAGAGGGAGAGATACAGAGAGAGAACTGAACTGGGGGAGCTCCCAGTTCAGCACATGGTTCTGCATGGGCCGGGGCCGGGATTCGATCCTCGGTCCCCGGCGCTGCAAAGTGAGCACTTAACCCACTGAGCCATCCCAGCTTCCCCAACCTTACTTTCTAAGAGTTCTCAATCATGGTTAAATATGCCCTGGGAACCGGAAGGGCTGCTCCCAAGCACAGACGAAATCTAGCAGTTAGTATTTCCACTGTAGTCTTCCCCTTTCTGAAGACCTTTCCCTCCCTTTCTTCCTTACCCCAAATATCTTAGTGTTATGTTACCTCTCTTCTGCATCTGACCTTAATCCCCCAAATTCATAAAAATGCATCCACTCTCTATTAGCCAGTGAGATTATTTAAACGATGCTATGTAACAATATATCAATGACTATTTGGAAACAACTTGACCTGAAAAAGGACCTTAGTTCACAGGGATGCTGAACTTCAGGAGTTTCAAAGCAGTGAGGAAGACACTGTCAAGTTTAGGCCTCTTATGTGCCTCTCAAATGTTAATGCCAAGACTCGCATAGTACATTGTCATAAATCCAGCCCAATTACAAAAAGGATAATGTGAGAGACAAGGAAGGTCTCACAAAATGCTTTACCACTATGGTAAACCAACACACAAAACCCTAAACCAAAATAAAAACTATCTAAACACATTCTACTAAGCATTACTCAATAGCTTATCGTCAGATTTTTCTTAACTATAGTGAAATTAATATGAGATCTAACCTCCTAACACATTTTTGTGTACAATACAATGCTGTTAACTACAGGCACAATATTATACAGATCTCTCGAACTTACTCATTTTGTGTAACTAAAATGCAATATTTGTTAAATTGTAACTCCCCATTTCTTCCTCATCTAGCCCCTGTAAATCACCATTCTAGTCTCTGTTTCTATGAGTTTGATCATTTCTTAATACCCCTTTTAAGAGTGGAATCTTCAGATTTGTCCTTCTGTAACTGGTTTATTTAATTTTAGCATAATGTCAAGATTTGTTGATGTTGTCACATAAGACAGGATTTCCTTTTTTAAGGCTGAATAATATTTCATTGTGTGTATATATCACATTTTCTTTACCTGTTTAACCACTGATAAACATTGAGGTTGCTTTCATGTCCTGGCTATTCTGAATAATGATGCAATGAACATGAGTGTGCAAATCTCTGAGATTTTGTTTTGAATTCTTTTGGATGTGTTTCCAGAAGTGGGACTGCTGGATCATTTGGTAGTGCTGTTTTTAAATTTTTTAGGAACCTCCCTACTGTTTTCCATAGCAATTGCATCAGTTTACATTCCTATCAACAATACACAAGGATTTCAATTTCTCTACATCCTTGCCAACACTTGATATCTTTTGGGTGTTTTTGTTTGTTTGTATGTATGTTTGTTTTTTTAATAATACCCTTCCAGGGGGAAGCCGGATGGCTCAGTGGGTTAAGCGCTCACTTTGCAGTCCCAGGGACCGAGGATCAAATCCTGGCTCCAGCCCGTGTGGACCCATATGCTGAACTGGGGAGTGCTCCCAGTTCGGTTCCCAGCGGGGTAAGACCACGGCCCAGTTCCTGCCCTGTGCAGCCCCACAGCCACCTGTGAAATGAAACTATGTGGAAAAACCAATGATGTGCAACTATGGGGACTGTTCTGGGCCCTCCCCCTTCTCTCTGTCTCTGTATCTCTCTCTCTCTCTCCCTCTCTCTCTGTCAAAAACAATAAAAATAAATCTTGAAGAAAAAAAAATACCCTTTCAGGTGTGATTCATTCATCATTGTGAATGACTCATTGTGGTTTTGGGTTTTTTTTGCATTTCCTTCATCATCAGTAATGCTGAGCATCTTTTCATGTGTCTTTTGGCCATGTATATGCCCTCTTTGGAGAAATGTCTATTCAGTTTCTCTGCCTATTTTTAAACTGGACTTTGTTCGTTTGTTCAGTTGTAGGAGGTCCTCATACATTTTCAATATTAACCCCTTATCAGATATATGGTTTGCAAATACTATCTCCCATTTCATATACTACCTTAATTCCTTGCTGTATAAGCTTTCTAGTCTGATATAGACCCATAGTCTGTTTATTATTTTGTTGCTTGTGCTTTTGGTGTCATAGCCAAGAAATCATTGCCAAGACCAACATCAAGCTTTTTCTACAATTTTTCTTCTAGGAGTTTTACAGTTTCAGACCTTATGTTTAAGTCTTCATTCTATTTTGAGTTGGATTTTTGTATATGGTATGTGATAAGTGTTCAACTTCATTCTTTTGCATGTGTATAGCCAGTTTTCCAAACACCATTTGTTGGAGAGATTATCATTTCCCATTGTATATTCTTGGTACCCTAGTCAGACATTAGTTGACCATATACGTGTGGGTTTATTCTGAGCACTCCATTCTGTTCTATTGGTCTATATGTCTGTTTTTAGGTCAGTACCATACTGTTTTGATTACTATAGCTTTATGATATATTTTGAAATCAGAAACTGTGATACCTTCAGCTTTGTTTTTTTCTCAGATTGTTTTGGCTATTTGGAATCTTCTGTGGTTCCATATGACATCAGGATTATTTTTTTCTATTACTATAAAAACAGTGATTGCATTGGATCTGTAGGTTGTTTTAGATAGGATGGACATTTTAACAACATTAAGTCTTCCGATCCATGCACATAAGATGTTTTTCCATTTATTTTCATTCTCTTTAATTTCTTTCAGTAATGTTTGTAGTTTTTAGTATACAAGTCTTCACCTCCTTAGTTTATTCCTGAGTATTTTATTCTATTGTATGCTATTTTGAATAGGATTATTTTCTCAATTTCCTTTTCCGATCATACACTGGTAGTACATAGAAATGTAATCAATTTTTGTGTTGATTTTGCATGCTGCAATTTTGCTGAAGCTTTTTTTGTGGATTCATCAGTGTTTTCTATATATAAAATCGTATCATCTACAAACAGACATGACTTTAATTCCTCTTTACTGATGTGGATGCCTTTTATTTTTCTTGACTAATTGCTCTAGCTAGTACTCCAGTACCATATATTGCATAGAAATGATGAGAGTGGACTTACTAGCTTTGTTTCTAATCTTATAGGAAAAGCTTTTAGTCTCTTACCATTATCATGGTATTAGCTGTGGGTTTTTCATATATGGCAAGCATATCCAATCTGTGGTCCATGGGTAGCATGTGACCCAGGATGGCTTTGAATGTGGCTCAACACAAATCCATAAGCTTTCTTAAAACATTGAGATTTTTATTGTAATTTTTTTTTTAGCTCATCAACTATCAGTAGTGCTCATGTATTTTATGTGTGGTCCAAGACAATTCTTCCAATGTGGCCCAGGGATGCCAAAAGATTGACCATCTCTGATATATGTTCAAGTAGTTTCCTTCTATTTCTAGTTTTTTGAATATTTTTACCATGAAAAGGTATTAAATGCTATTCTGTATTAAGTTAAATGATCTTGTGATATTCATACTTCATTTTGTTAATGTGGTGTGTCACATTAATTGATTTGTGTATGTTGAACCATTCTTGCCTTCAAGGAATAAATTTCACTTAGTCATGGTGTATATCTTTTTAATGTGTTACGGAAATTGGTTTGCTAGTGTTTTGTTGAAGGTTTTGCATCTATGTTATCAGTGATACTGGCCTGTAGGGTTTTTTGGTTTTTGTTGTTTTTGTTTTTTTGTAATATCTTTGGTTTTGGTATCAGGACAATACTGGCCTCATAAAACAAATTGGGAAGTAGTCCCTCTTCCATTTTTTGAAAGAGCTTCAAAAGAATTTGTGTTAACCTTTTTAAAGTGTTTGGTAAAATTCACCAGCAGGAGAAGCCAGGATGGCTCAGTGGGTTAAACGCTTGCTTCGCAGCTCTGGGGACCAAGGATTGAATCCCGGCCCTGGCCCATGCAGAACCATATGCTGAACTGAGGTGTGCTTCCCATGCGGGAGGCCCCCAGTTCAGTTCTTGCCCCCCGGTTCAGCCCATCTCGAAGGGGTATGCCTCCCATGTAGTAGACCCCCAGCCCAGTTCCACCCTGCAGGGTCCCACCCACCTGTGTGGAATGAAACTGTGTTGAAAACTGATGATGTACAACTATGGAGACTGCTCTGGGCCCTCCCCTTTCTCTCTGTCTCTCTCTCTGTTTCTGTCTCTCGTTGTCTCTGTCAAAAAACAATAAAATAAATCTTAAAAAAAAATTCACCAACAAAGACATCTGATCCTGGATTTTTTGGTTGTGAGGTTTTTTAATACTGCTTCAACCTCCTTACTAGTTACTGTCTGTTCAGATTCTGTTTCTTCCTGCTTAAGCCTTAATAGGTTGAGATTTCAAGGAATTTGTACATTTCAAGGTTATGCAATTTGTTGGTATATAATTGTTCACAGTAGTCTTTTGTGATCCTACCCTGACCTGTGACATTAGTTGTAATGTTTCTTCTTCTATTTCAGATTTTATTTATTTGAGTCTTCTCTATTTTAATCTAGCTACATTTATCTTTTCAAAGAACAACTTTTAGTTTCATTGATTTTTTAAACTGTCTTTCTGTTTTGTTTTACTTCTGCTCTAATCTTTATTATTTTCTTCTTTGTGCTAACTTTGAACTTAGTTTGTTCTTTTTCTACTTCCTTGAGGAATAGTCTAAAGCTCTCAAGAGTGCCTATTATCTTCCAGAGGAAAGCAAAAGGACTATAATGATCAATAGAAATCCATATTTAAACTTCTAATCACTTATGTTTGTATCTATAAGATAATAAGTTTTGTTTTGTTTTTTAAGATTTATTTTATTGATATATTTTTTTAAATAGACTTTATTATTATTATTATTTTTAATTGTTTTGACAGAGAGAGAGAGAGGAGAGAGAGACAGAGACAGAGAGAGAACTGAACTGGGATAACTCCCCAGTTCAGCACATGGGTTCACACGGGCCAGGGCCGGGATTCAATCCTCGGTTCCCGGCGCTGCAAAGGGAGCGCTCAACCCACTGAGCCATCTGGCTTTCCCTATTTTATTGATTTTTGACAGAGAGAAACAGAGACAGAGAGAGACAGAGAGAAGGGGGAGGGCCCAGAGCAGTCTCCATAGTTGACATTAGTTTTTCCATATAGTTTTACTCCACAGGTGGGCACAGGGCTGCGCAGGGCAGGAACTGGGCCGGGAGCCTCCCACATAGGTCCCGGCAAGAACTGAACTGGGGGCACACCCCAGTTCAGCATGTGGGTCCACATGGGCCGGGGCCAGGATTCGATCCTCGGTCCCCGGGGCTTCAAAGCGAGAGCCTAACCTGCTGAGCCATCCCAGCTTTCCCAGATAATAAGTTTTATGTTAAGAATCATAATTCTTAGAAATAGCTATTTAAAAATTAGATCCCTCACCTAAAAAATTAGATAGACACATCTACTAATAACATTTAACAAATGTTAAGTCATTGAAGATTTTTCTTTCACAGAGATCTTTAATATCATGCTAAGGGGTAACTATTAGCTTTAGGTATATGTTAAGTTCAACAACTCTCCTTGCTAACATGTCCAATGTTAAATCTTGATTTCTACTCCTGCAAAGTCTGAGTTTTCCGCAGACTTTGACAGCCCAATAGCACCCCATTTACCTGGTTTTCAGACGAACAACCTCTAAGTCAAAGTTTCTTACTATATTTTGAGGATGGAGCATGTCAGATATGGTCCATCCTCAAAATATAGTTTGAATGCAATCATTTCTTACACTTTCATAATTATCATCCTGGCTCATGTTATACCTCTCATCTGGACTATTACAATAGCTCTTAGAGGTTTTTTGATCATGACCCAGTAAACATTTCATATTTCAATGAAGTACACACACACAGCTGAAATAAATTTTATAAAATAATTACTTACTCTTACTAGATGCAATACTCTCTTATAGTTTATACTTTTTTTTTAAATGAGTCATAATCCCATAAGTTGATTTCAGAAATTCTAATTGGTGATCTGTTATGGAAAACACTCTTCTCATTAAGTTCACTGCTTTAAATCTTGCCCTCTCCAATTTTCTACCCAGTATCCAGAATGATCTTTCAAAACACACATTGTTACTTCTCCACTTATACACCTATGCTGGCTTCCCATCCATTCAGAATAAAATTCCTATTCCTAAACGTAAACTGCAAGACTGTGGACCTGACCCCTACCTATCTTTATGGCCTCCTATCACTGTCCAGCACGCACTCCAACCTAGCCATGCTGGCCTCTTGCTGCTACTCAAACATACAAACCTCGCTACAACCACGGGGCTTTTGCCATATTATCATTTCCTCTGTCTAGGACAATCCCCAGATTATCACATAGCTCACTCTCTCACTTCAGCTATCCACTCGGGTTATCTATCACTCCTCAGACAGGCCTGTCCTAGGCGTTATAAAATTAGGTCCTCCTGCCCCCTGTCATTCTTAGGCTTCTTATCCTGCTTTAATTTTCTTCATATTATTCAACACTCCCTGGCATTATAGTATACAGTGTTTATTTGTTTATTATCTGTGTCTCTCAATAGATGGCAGTTTCATGGAGGAATATATTTGTCTTATCTCCTATAATTCTAAAGCACTCAGTGGGGAAAAAAAAGCCTGGCTAAGAGCTGGTACTTGGCTGTTGGATGAATGATGACAAGCTTTTGGCACAGAGCACTCAAGAGCAGATTTTTTTCACTCTCCTTGACTCACTCAAGCCTTCCCATTTCTCAGCATTGGAGCCTATTTATCTTGTACCAGAATTAAAGCCTTCTCATAAGCAAACAGCCCCTGAAAATTACCTTTAATAAATATTTTCTACCTCATCTAAACATAGAATTCTCCCATTCCCACACAATACTCCAGTCATTTTCCTATGCATAGTTAAAGCTCATAGCCAAATCATTTTGTGTGTAGCATCTATATGGCTTTAGTCTGTTTTAAATTATGCCTAGAAGGCAGGGACTAACGCATCCTTACATTGATAAGTAGTATTATTTTGCCCAATTGCTAGGTCTTCAGACTGTTTTTAATGACTATTATGTTAGATTTTAACAAGTAGACAGTGGGGGATTATAATTGCAATAACTTAAGTTTTGAAGTCAAACATATGTAGATCTAACCCTAGCTGTCACATAAGCCAAGCTTGCCCAACACAAATTCATAAACTTTCTTAAAACATTATGAGGGAAGCCGGGATGGCTCAGTGGGTTAAGTGCTCACTTTGCAGCCCCGGGGACCGAGGATTGAATCCCGGCCCTGGCCTATGTGGACCCACATGCTGAACTGGGGAGTGCTCCCAGTTCAGATCGCACCGGGGTGAAGACCCCGGCCCAGTTCCTGCCCTGTGCAGCCCCACTCCCACCTGTGGAATGAAACTATGTGGAAAAACAAATGATGTGTGACTATGGAGACTCTTCTGGGCCCTCCCACTTCTCTCTGTCTCTGTCTCTCTCTCTGTCAAAAACAATAAAAATAAATCTTAAAAAAAA
>PVKE010003140.1:51091-75099 GCA_004027555.1 Craseonycteris thonglongyai | reverse complement strand
TTCTTTCTTTCTTTCTTTCTTTCTTTCTTTCTTTCTTTCTTTCTTTCTTTCTTTCTTTTTTGTTTTTTAAGATTTATTTTATTGTTTGACAAAGAGAGACCAAGAGAAGGAGGAGAGCCCAGAGCAGTTTCCACAGCCGTACATCATTAATTTTGACATAGTTTCATTCCACAGGTGAATGTGGGGTTGCACAGGGTGAGAGCTGAACAGGGGGGCCTCCCACATCGAAGCTCTTCCTGGTGAGAACCGAACAGGGGTCACACCCCAGGTCAGCATATGAGTCCACATGGGCCGGGGCTGGGACTTGAGCCTCAGACCCTGGGGCTGCAAGGCAAGCACTCAACCTGCTGAGCCATCCCGGCTTCGTCTGGTCTTCCTTCTTGCTTGCACTGGTCTGCCTGGCACCTACATCATGTCTCCCAGGAACCACTGCAGACCCAGGCAATTTCACACCACAGGGCATTCAAAAGCTAATGCCCCCTTTCCTGCCATGAAACCCACCAATCCCCATCAAATGAATTCTCCACGGAGAATTAGATTATGTTCTCAATTGCAGCAGCACTAACTACGGCAATATCAGGAGTGCTAACCACCCAGGAAGAACAAATTTGGGGAAACAGTCTGGCATCATCTCATAAAGTTTAGCATTCACACTCAATGTATCCTATATCCTACAACCTGCTTTAAGGTCTGAAATTTATTCATTGAGACACAAGAATATTTATATCAGCACTGTTCATGGTAGAATAAAACCTAGAAACAGTCAGTGTTCATCAACCATCAAATTAATTAATTAATTAATTAATGCGTGATGGGCTATTACACAGCAGTGAAAAATGAACCAAAACTCCACATATTAACACAATTTTGGAGTATCTCAAAATTCAGAGTGAGCAAAAGAAGCCAGTGAAAAAATAATGCCATTTACAAAATGGCAGGCAATATTATGTTCATGAGAGCTACGTTCCAAGGTGGAAAACAATAATAAACTCAAAATCAAAGAGGATGAGAAAAAAGAAAGGTGCATTTGAGGTAAGATTCACTGGGGTTGGTGCCAAGTCTGGCACAGTTCATTTTCTTATCCTGAGTGGTAGTTACATGGTATTTGCTTTAGTGTTAAACTTTAACCTGTGCACACACACTTACATGCTCCTCATTATGTAAGAAATGCTTCCCAGCATAACCTATTGAAAAGAAAACTTTCTCTAACAGCTCCATGACTCACGTCTTTACAATGAGGGTGTCCTTCTAAACTGAGTATTTGCTCCCCTCCTCCCCTTTTCCTCTTCCAGTCTCCAGGCAATACTCCTTCTCTGTATTGGGAACCCCACCTTTTCCCAACGTCCCCAATCTAATGAAGCCCCTCTGTCCAGATTGGCATCAGACCGACAACCCTTAGACCTGTGGTCAGCTCCTCCCAAGACTGCCTTGAACATCAGGCAACAGATTGCTTCTTGTGCATTAGCAGGTCTGAGTGGGCATTCTGTCGCTTGCAATTAAAATAATTCTGAGCGACAATATATAAGAATTTGCTGACTGAGGGTTTCTTGAAAGCTACAGGTGTAAGAATGTTTTTCTAGATCCTTCGAGTAGCTGGTTTGAGAGCAAGGGACTCATCACTAATTCAGTACTCAGGGTAGCTTGGGCAAGTGGGCAGACACTGGCCTGAGAGCCAAGACAAGTCAGGTCTCACAACCAGTTCTGGCCTGAACAAGTTGGCCGCTTACAGGCAGGTCACCATTTCTCCCGGGGCCTACGGTGCTTCATCTGTTACACAGAGAATTTGGACCAAACGAAGCTCACTTGCACTTCACTGTCATGCTTAGGCTGACCAGAAGTCCCATTTTAAATGGGACAGAAAATGACCGTACCGTCCATATGGCCAGCCTAGTGTCACTGGGCTAAATTCAAGGTGTCAGTAGGCTGACCACACGTACCATTTGAAACGGGACAATACCATTGTTTTCTGTTCCGTTTAAAGCGGTACATCGGGTCAGCCTAGTCATGGTCCCTATCTGTTAAGCATTTACAAAATGAGAGGATCATTGATGAATGATGAGGTGACTTTAGTGAAGAGGGTCTTAAAGAGGCTTTGTCCTCCTTGAGAAAACTGGGCCACACACAGCACACAGTCAGATAGCAGAACCAGGGGAGGCTGCCTCCAAGGCCAAATTCTCCAGCACAGACACTTGGGCATGGAGAGAAGTTGTCCGCGGGGTGGATGAGAGCAGGAAATGTGCCCTGGAGCCAGGTGTCCCATGGGTTCAGAGGAAGCTGAAAAAGTTCTCCCTGCTTGTGTCTGGCACAATCCCGGAAGGCCCAGCTACCACCCAGGGTTGGTGGGGAGAGAGGTGAGACGAACAGTTCCGATCGGGTGGAAGCCTGAGGCAGGCTGAGTGCAGAATGAACCCGGTGGAGAAGGGGACATGCGTGGAGCTACGGGCTGGAGGAATCCGTGAAGCCGCCAGCTTTCTGGAGGCGGTACCGAGCCCTCTTGCCGGATGCAGGAGTAAGGGCCACCGGACACTCCCCAGTGCTGAATATTCGGTCTGCAGAACAGCTCAGGGCTGTTCTCACCATCAGCATCCAGCGGCTGTGCTGGGTTTGACCACAGCCAGTGGCTGACAGAACCCAGGGCAGGGCACACAGCTGGCTCTGTGCTACCTGCCCCACCCCTCTGGCCACTGGTGGGCTGTTTGGAAGATGGTCGGGCAGGATCTGGTAGCTTGTGGCTGGGCCAAGGGAGGGGGTGAGAGATAAGAGTGAACTTGTTCAAAACGGAGTCCCTGAGAGGAAGCTGGCCTCCTGCAGGGCCCCCCAGAACTAGCCTCTGCCCAGAGCCCAGGGGCACCAGTCCCAGAGAAGGTGGAAGGGTGGTGGGCTGCACCATCTGGTGGGCATGAGTCGGTGCTGTCCTGGCCATGCACCCTAGGAACCCCCACAACTTTGGTTCTTCTCCCAAATGTCATGTCTGGTTCTGCTGGATTCCTGAGCACTGCCTCCAAATGAGATGGGTGACAAGGACCCAAACACCCCAGCCGGCCCCGTGATTCGAAGTTCCCCATAGTCAGCTGTCCTGGGAGACCCAGCAAGTGTGTGCAGCCTGGTCACGTGTCTGTTTGCTGAGCACAAGGGGGAAAGGAGTTGCCCTGTGGAAGGTTGTTTTCCCTGGATTGGATTGAAATCCTCCTTTGTTTTGAGACACCAGTTCTGCTAGAGTCTCCCATCTAAGTCCCCTCAGCCCATTATCTCCCTGAACCATCAACCTCGCAGAGGTTCAGGACTGTCACACAGCTACGAAGGGTCAGAGCTGCACACGGCCGCAGGTACGGCAGGCTAAGCACCTGGCAGGGGCAGGGGAGGCATGCTTTCCCAGCCTCCTCCTGGTCAACGGGGGAGCTCCTCTTCAACTCCAAGTACTCGTGGTGGGGCTGATGTCACAGGTCCTCACTATCACCCCACAGGGGCAAGCACATGACCCCAGGGGCCAGGCAAGTCAATAGAGACAGCCCTGGGATTGTTCGAACAATGGGCGAGAGTTCTCTTTCCACTGGGGCTACAGAGACTGGGACAATCTCCGGGCACCTTGCCTCCCACTCACTTAGAACTCAGCCAGACAATCAAGGGCCCACAGATGAAGCTGGAGGGCACACCCCGGGGACCCCATGGACCAGCAATGCCTGAACCAGAGTCCCTTCCAGACATGGCAGCTCTGGGAACCCCCGGGTCCTATTTCCTGTTGCTTATAAACAAGGGTCTTTACTGACAGGGCCTTAAGCACATGATGCTATGTGCCAACTGGACCTCATTCCCCGGGCTGTCCCAGCAGCCCACCAGCCCCTCAGCCTCACCCACCTCCGTCTGCCACCAGGCCCTTCATTCCCACTTCAACATCGCGACCTCGGTCCTGAATTGGCAGTCCTGCAGCACCTGCCATCCATGGGCTGGGTGGCATTTGAGTTTGGCTGCTGGGCCTCAGCCCGGAGCCCCACATCCCCGTCCCTGGGAACATTTGCCCCGGAGCATCGCACATAGACGCAGAGGTTCACCCCCGGCCCAAGCCCTTCACGTGATGGCAATATCCAGCACCGTTGTCATCGCTTGGCATTTGGGTCTCCTTAGCTTGAACGTGTGTGAGTTATATCCCATGCAAATAAAATAGGAAATCAGAGCTAATGCTTGAATGGGAACTAAAGCGGGTATTGGGAAAATGCTTCTGTGAACTGCACTACAAACATTCACGTGGTCTTTCTCATCTTGTGGAATTCTGGGAGCCGGGAGTCTGCAGGGTCCTGGGAGGACCAGAATGTCATTTTCAGGAGGAAATGACTCGTTTGATCACCACATGTGCACTAAGCACACACTTGATGGGCGTCAGGCTCTTGAGCAGGGAGAAGCCTGTGTGGGCAGGCCTCGCTGCCAACATGGAGCCCCGTAGCAAGGGGACATCCTGCCCAGAACAGAAGCCCCGGTGCCCCTTGCTGCGGGAGGAACTGCTAAGAGAGGTGCCCAGATGCGCCCCCAGCCCTCGCCCCCTCAGCATGTTGTGACAGGGAGGGACAGAGGCTGGGGAAACCAGTCAGCCGCTCTCAGTGAGTCAGGCCTTTGGCAGCCGGCCCCCAGCCCCAAGGCATCTCTGACTCAACCCGCTGACTGACAGACAGGGGACCGACAGACAGGAGTCAGTGAAAGTGCCGGGAACGGGCGGCACTGAGGGCAGGCGAGTCTCAGCTTTCCCCGGGAACCTGTGATAGGCACCTTCCAAGACCCAGGCCTGTGTGGTCTCCCTGTCCCGCCTCCTGTCATTCTTCCTCCTCACATCTGAGGCAAAGAAATGGGTGCAGCCAGAGAAACAGGGAAGGGCACCTCTTCCCAAACACCGGCAAGAGAGCGGCCCAGCGATCCCCAAACTCCAGGGCAGACGTCAGCCTACCATTCAGAGGACAGGACACTTCACTGAGGGTGGAGCTGACGCTGAGGGCTGAGGAAAGATCACTTCCTGGCTCTCAACCTTTTTACGCCCTGTCATGAGCTCCACCCTACAACCAGCTCTCGAAGTGCTGTTCACTGCTGGCTGGGGGTCAACCCTGACCCCCGGGTTGTTTTCTTAAGCATGTGTGCCTCATTGGCTTCCCCCAACCTATTAATACTGCCGGTTTGGCCCCTCAGGACACACCTTCTGCTCATTTCTCCAGTTTGAGCCCACACATGCCCTGACTCTTCTCTACGCTCACGTCACTCTTCCCAGCTTCCAGGGCACAGATCCCAGCCTGCCACTGCCAAGGAGCCCCCCAGGCTCACCCCCAGCCCCAGGACCACTGAAACACCAGAAAAGGCTGTGCATGACACTGCTCTTCCCCTGGCTACCTCAGAGCCCTAGGAGGGGCCCACGTGTCCCCGTGTTCAGCCCCTGCTCTGCCACCCTGCACCGAGCAGTGAGGAAGCCACCCCTGCCCGCTTCTGCACCAGCGGCCCCAGGCCCGTGTGGCAGCCAGTACACCCCACCCTCTGCTGTTCGTGCACTGAGCCGCCGAGGCCGGGCCTTCCTGCGAGCTGCACGCCAGAGCCCTCTCCTCTCCTCGTCCTGCGAGAACACCCCAAGAAACAGCCTCTGGGGGCTCCAACCTCCAAGCTGTAGGAAGCTAGACAAGTCACTTAGCACCCTGAGCCCATTTCCTCGCCTGTTAAAAGAGATCATGGATGGGGAAGCCAAGATGGTTCAGCAAGTTAGGCGCTCACTTTGCAGCCCTGGGGACCAAGGATTAAATCCTGGCCCATGTGAACCCGCGGCTGAACTGCGATGCGCTGCCCATGCGGGAGGCCCCTCGCTCAGTTCCTGCCCCCTAGTTCAGTGCCTGGCTCGAGGGGGCGTGCCTCCCATGCAGGAAGCCCCCGGCCCAGTCCCCGCCCTGCAAGGCCCCCGCCCACCTGTGTGTAACAGAACTGATGATGGACAACTATGGAGGCTGCTCTGGGCCCTCCCCCTTCTCTCTGTCTCTCTCAAAAACAATCAAATGAATGTTTAAAAAAAAAAGATAATGGGGCATAAAAGAAGGTGAATAAAGATAACTTCTGCTGCTTGTTTTGCTGTCACTGACTTAAATGGAGACAGTGGATCCTTAACCTCCCTGTGGGCCCGAGACCCCTTTGAAGAGGTTTGGAAGCTATGAACTCTCACCTCCAAGAAGGCGGCACATCACACAAACACTGTAAACGCCGTGCTAGGAGTGTAAAGGCTCCGCAGCCACGCATGGACCCCAGGTTAGCTATCGGTTCCACAAGTGCAGTCTGGGCTTGGGCTCCGGGCTCAGTCTGAGGCCGTGTGCGTGGTCACTCTGGACCCGCTCCACCGTTTGCCCCTCCAGGAGCCCTCAGGTTTGTGCAGGGCAGAAAGGAATGCCACTCTAACCGGGGCCTGGAGGTGGTAGCGCCCTCCCTGGCAGGAGGCCTGTGAGGTGTGCGGCTCCCATCATTCCCCACCCACCCGCAGCTGGGGTCTCCCCCAGGCTGCCTGCACCTCACAGCACGTTGGCCCAGGCACCCCAGGCAGTGTGTGTCCGCAGAGGGACGCGGTCCCGCGGGATGCTCCTCACCTCCCTTGCATCTCTTGCCCAAGACAAATCGCATGTTCATTTTTTAAGTTTTGTGTGTAAAATAAAACAGACCTATGGAAACAGTGCATAGAAATAGAGGCATGTATAGTATTAGAAAACACAAGTCAATCAAACACGAGTGTCACTGCCACCCATATCCTAAAGCACACAGCCCAGCACAGGTTAGGACACCCAAGTCGTCTCACTGTGCAGTGCCTGCAGCTCAGACCTTAGGGCACAGCACCTGGTGGGTAACTTAGACTTGGCTTTCACCCTGGTTCCTGATGCTGATGAAGCCTCTGTGCATCCGCCCCAAGCAGGGACAGCAGGGCACCAGTGAGGAAGCATCCTGGATGATGAGGCCAATGCTGACCATCCAGTGACTTTAGCCTCGGATTCCATCCACAGGCAAAGGGGGTGGGAGGGAGTACATGCCAACAGTCTGAGAAATCCTTGACATTTTCTATGGGAGGAATCAGAGAGCCACTCCGCAGCAGCTGAGTTTGAGCCAGCTCTCCTGCCTGGGTGACCTCAGCATGCCCCCCCGCCCCCGCCACTAAAGTTCAGGAGGAGCTGTATCTGTGGGGGGAGAGCCCGAGAGGCAGGAAGAGCAGCAGCTGCTTGGCTTTGGGTGTCCTAGTGCCAGGCGGGATGCTCCAGGTGCAGATTAGGTGTGGATTCCTCCAACAAGCATCCCAGGTGGGGCTGTCTAGATCCCTACTTTAGAAGCCGGCTGATTGGGAGGGCATTCTCCATCACACTTGCTAGCTCTCCAGTCTCGGGGGATCTTCTCAGCTGCCTTCAGCAACCTGTGTGCACCCTATGAGTGGTTATAACTGACTCTCATGTCCACTCACAGAAACCTGGTGAAAAACTGTCCCTGTATGCTGAACTGGGATGTGCTTCCCACCTGTTTTGGTTCCTGCTGGAGCGAGCTTTCCATGTGGGAGGCCTCCAGTTTGGCTCCCACCAGGGGGCTGCCTCGCATGTGGGAGGGCCCCCAGCTTGCAGGGGTGCACCTCCCAGGTGGGAGGCCCCGTGCCTCGTTCCTGCCCCGTGCTCACCTGTGGAATGACACTATTTCAAAAACAGACGGCATGCAACTATGAAGACTGCTCTGGGCACTCCCCAAATTGATATTCAGATATACTTTAATTTCTATCAAAATCCCAGAAAGAGCCTTTGTAGATATAGGCACGATTTTTTTTTTCCAAAATCTGTATCAAAAGGTGAAAGAACTGGAGTAGCTAAAACAATGTTGAAAAGAAGAGTGTGGAAGGAATCGTTCTACCCAGCTTTAAGACATAGCTGCAATCATTAAGGCAAGCGCTCAGGCTGGGAAATGTTCATATCTAGTAGGCCTGATGCTCCCACCACAGCGAGACGGCAGGGGTCCCAGCGGCACCGGTGAGGATGATGTTGCCACAGCTGGCACTGCGCCTGGGAAACTCTCTCCTTTGCTCAAGGGAGGGACTATCCTGCCAATGCAAGTGCCCGGCCCTAGGAGAGCTTTTTATCCCTGCAGGGCAGAGACTTCCTTCTCCCACCCCAAAGCAGCAGGCAACCCCATCTGGGGAAGTTCCTCCTACCCTCTCAAGCAACACGGGAAGGGCATGGGAGCCTCATTACACTAAGGAGACCAAAATAACACTGAAAACACTCTGAAAATGAAATGTTCATTGGAATTACAACTCATAAAAGTAAGCCAGGAACTTTGTGCTAACCCTAAACAAGATGACTGGCTACTGAAATGAAAAAGTTGTGTGGGACCTAGAGTATCCTAACATCATCGGCAAAACACATGAAACACAATGAAGAAATCACTTATCACACCAAGAATCAGGAACATCATGGCTTGAATGAGAAAAGACAATCAGCTGATGCCCACAACAAGATGAAAGTATCTGGTAAGAACTTTAAAGTATTCCTCAAAAACGCTTCGATGATTGTAAATTCTCTTGAAACAAATGGAAAAAAATTGTACAGCACAGAAATAAGGAATAAAAGGGGATGACTAAGTAGCCCCAAACTGGAAACAAAACCCAAATGTACTTCAATGTGTATATGGTTAAGCAGACGGCAGCACATGCATACCACATAACGCTACTCAGCCACAAAAATAAATGACAGATACGTGCAATAATTTGGGTGGCTCTTCAGGGCATTATGTTATGTGGAGAAAAGCCATTCTCAAAAGATCACATACTGAACGATTCCATTTATATAACCTTCTTGAAGTGACAAAATTACAGAGATGGAGAACAGATTAGTGGTTGTCAGAGGTTAGAGAGAGTGGAGGGGTGGGGGAAGTTGGTGAGTGACTATCGCGTGACTGAGATCTTTGTGGTGATGGAATAATTGTGTATCTTGACTGCAGTGGTGATTACACAGATCTTTGGTTGTAATGAAATGGCATCAAATCATACACACACAATGTACGAATGTCAATTTCCTGGGTTTAGTGTCAGAAGCCATTGGGGGAAACTGAGTAAAGGGTACACAGGCCCTCTCTCTTAGAGTTGACCCTTGAACAACCTGGGGGTTGGGGGCACTGATCCCCGTGAAGTTGAAAGTCTGTGTATAACTTTTGACTCCCCCCATCCACCAGGGGTTGGTTCCAGGATCACCTAGAATGTCAAAATCCTTGGATGCTCAAGTCCTTTGTATAAAAGGGTGGAGAACAATGCAAACAGTCAGCCGTCCTCAACCACAGATTTCCAACTGTAGACAAAAAATAGTTTTTGAGCTGCAGTTGGTTGAACCCCCAGATACAAGACCCAGGGATACTGAAAGGCCGACTATATATTTATTGAGAAAATCCATGCATAAGTGGACCCAATGCAATTCAAACCCTTGTTGTTTAAGGGTCAACTGTACTACTATCATTGCAACTTTCTGTGAATCTATACTTATTTCAAAATAAAGCACACACACAGTCACACAAAGCCATGAGGAGCATATGTTTTGAGGGAGGAGGAATTGACATCGTAGTAATGTGAAAGAACCTCATATGAAGCACCCAAGGATTCCACTTCAGAGCTTCTTCACTCTTGAAGTATCATTCATCACTCACCCTGTGTTTACACTCCTGGCACGTCACTTCAGCCACCCTGGTCTTCCCCCACCTTGCTGGCTTCTCCTTCCTCCTTGGCTGTGTTCTGAGGTAACTTTCACGTCCCTCTGTCCCCTCCCACACTTCCTTCCCACCTCTACCTTAGGCTTGCAATAAATGCTACCTTTCTGCCCCACCCAGGGCTAGTAATCAGGTGTAGCCATCCTCCTTCCCAAGGAATGGGCACGCGACTCACATTGTACCAATCAGAACCTTGCAGGGTGTTGGTACGCACCCACTGCCATGATGGGGGCAGCTGAGGCTTGTTTGCGGCACACCTCCATTCAGCACCACTCACAGTGTGTATCTATAACATTTGTCTCAGAGGGACTGTAAGCTGGAGTGCCAGAGGAGGAAACTGTGAGAAAGAAGGACTTACTAAAATGTCAGGTCTAGAGATGCCGGGATAGCTCAACAGGTTGAGTGCTTGCCTTGCAGCCGCGAGGTCCGGGGATCGAGTCCTGGCCCTGGCTGTGTAAAACCCACCTGCTGAACTGTGGTGTTGCCTCCCAGGCAGGAGGCCCCCATTTCAGTTCCCACCCCACATGGCCCCACGTCCACCTGTGTGGAATGAAACTATGTCACACCTAATGACGTACACCTGAGACTGCTCTGGGCCCTCCCCCATTTATCTGTCTCTCCCTCTCTCTCTCTCACCTACTCTCAAAACAATAACATAAAAACTCAAATAATAAGATAAAATGTCAGGTCTATGTCAGGAAAGGCAAGAAGGGCCTCTGTAGGTGTACATATGCTAGGAAGGAGGGGGCCACAGCCAAGCAAGGCCCCCTTTCAGACCACCCACATTCCCTCCCAGGGAGCCTGTTTCCCTCAGGTGGGCTACTGACAGCCAAAGAACCCCCATGTGCCTCAGACGCCCTCTAGAGCAGACCCAGATCCCTCCAGGAGAAGCATGACAGCACCCCACTTCCATGGAAGTCTTGTGGGCGCACCTGTCACCTACCTGCTGTGCAGGAGGGGTGATCATTTGGAGGAGACAAGAGTGCTAGAGTATAGGGCAGGGGTGGTGAACCTTTTGGCGATTGAGTGCCAAAGTTTATGAAATAAGAGTATACTCACTCGACTCACGTGCCAACCCATCGAGTGAGATAGAGGTATTGATTATTTTTATGTCTATAAGAGCATAAACAATAATTTTTTAAATGGTATTCACAGCTCTGCGTGCCAAAATAATTGCTCTGCGTGCTACTTTGGGCACGCGTGCCATAGGTTCGCCACCCCCGGTATAGGGGTTAGGGAGTAGAGAGGAGGGGTGCTCGTCACAGAGAGTAGGCCACGTGTGGACTAAGTGTCTCCTGAAAGGCCAGAGTCCCCGAGGGTGGACGAGGCCAGTGGAGGCCGAAACCTGGGCCAGACCAATCTCTTCTGATGGAAGGGGGCTCAGGTGGGAGAAGAGGGGCTGCCTGCATGTCCAGCCAGCCGTCTGGTCATCAGCTCCCCTAGGCCGTGCTCAGTGCTCCAGAGCTCCTGTGGGGAATGAAGGCTGGCTCAGCCAGACTTGGAGGCAAGTCAAGTGTGCCTTCCTATAGCCCCCACACAGATGCACACAGTCCTGTTCCCTCCCTCTGTCCCCTCCAAGGCACAGCGACCTGGAGCAGGCTGACTGGCGAGTGCTGTCTCTGCCCTCACCTAGTCACTCCATCCTGCTGGCCCCAAGGTCCTGCCTCCCCCCCCCCCCCCCCCCCCCCCCCCCCCCCCCCCCCCCCCCCCCCCCCCCCCCCCCCCCCCCCCCCCCCCCCCCCCCCCCCCCCGCGCGGCTCCTGGCTCCCAGCCCCCAGCCAGGCCCAGCCAAGACCAGGCTGTTTTGGAACAGCGCTGGGAGGTGGCAGAATGTGCGGTCTGTGAGTTCCCACCAAACTGGCGCCCCAGGCCCTGGACAAACAGCAGCGTGTTTGCCCGTCCACAACAGCCTGTGTTCTCCTTCCAGGCCAGGACATCCCGGCGGCCGGGAGCCGTTGGCGGGGTCGGTGGGCGGGCCAGCCGACGTCACCCACTCTCAGGACCACGGGAGAGAGACATGGGCACACTGGGTGATGACAGGCCTGCTGCCCGCCCAGCGGGGCCCTCCCACCCCGCGGCAGGGTGGTCAGACTGAGGGCAGCCCGAGGACCACGCTTCCTTCACCTCCGCTACCACACAGGACATTCCACCCGGAGAGCTGGAATTCACACCTGGAAAACCAACGACCTCCCGCTGGCGCGCTTCCTGGTGGCAGCTCAGGGTGTTCACCGCTGCCTCTCGCTGACCCTGGCGGTCTCTGTCTGAGGGAGTCCCTCGGGGTGGGCGTGGGCTGGGTGGCCTAGGTGGTCTGATTCTGGCATAGGGACTACCCTTCGATTCTGTGAGGACGTGGACAAGCCCCTCCCAGTCTGAGACCCTGCCCCGATCATATGCAAAACAGGACGCCTCGCCCTTGTTCCCCTGCACCCTGGGGAGCTCAGAGGTTAGGGTCAGGACCCGTAGCAGGCCCAGGTGCAGCGGGGAGGGGGCAGGGGAGGCAGAAAGGCGGCCCGGGGCACAGGATACTGAGTGTCCTGCCCTGGGGGCCCTGTTTGGAAGACGTTGGTGTTTCTCTTCTGGGTGGCCAGGCTCTGTGACCCAGGTGGGGAGAGGCCCTCTGTCCCAGGGCGTGTCTGCGCCTGAGGGTTCTGAGCCAAGATTGGGTCTGACTGACTGAATAGAAAAGAAATGCTGCAGCCACAAAAAGGCCTTTCTCAGGCCAGCTCGGCGGAGGCTCTCCCTCCCCAGGCTGTGGGGAGGGGACCAGGCATGGCAGGGATTCTGACCAGCCTGGGCACTGGGACACCTCTCCTTCCCTGGTTCCTGCTGCAGCACCGGGGGCCATGGCTGTGCCTCTCATTGCCTCCCTTCCCCACCCACAGCCCCTCCATCCTGGGAACAGCCCTGGACGTCCCCTGTCTCAGTATTGGATGTGTTGCGTCCCTTGCCGTCCTTTCCGCCAATCCGGCAACAGTCAGGGTGCAGAGTTGACCAGTGGCAAAGAGCACACGCCTTGTCATCACGTGGGCTCGGGGAGCCCTGCATCCTGTGTCCACTACACCACACTGCCCCTTAGTGTGCCCGTCCTCAGGCACACGTCCTGCGAACTCCTGCAGCGAAGGAGACTTCCTGCCTCCGTTTCACCCTTTCCCCAAACTTATGATCAGGGAATCGATTTGCTCCTCCACACCCATGAAACTGCCTCTGAGAAGTGCCCGTGGGGCACGAGGCTGCGAGTCAGGAGAACTGAATTCTGCTCCTCGATCGGCCACGTGGCCGTGGACATCTATGTAAGGAAGATGGGCTCTGAGGACAGGCCCTGGGCACTCTGGGATGCTGCAGCCAGCACTGAGACACCTGTAGCCTGGCCTGTCACAGCCAGGGAAGCCGGCTCCCAGCCGCCCCATCCCCCAGAGGCCTCTGGGCCCAGTGACACCTGTGCTCCTCAGGGGAACAGCCCCTTGAAGGACACTGCCACAGACCTCTCTGTGCCCAGGCACGAGGAATAACAGGCTGGCCTTGTAGGACAAACACTTTCGGGAAGAACTTCTGGCCTGGCAGGTGGGACAGGGTGTTGCTGAAGGGAATGTGTAGGGGGCTTGGGGGGCCTTCGTGAGGCCGAGAAGGCAGAGACCAGAGAGCCAAACAAGGGTGAGTCCCCACGGTTTATTATGGAAGCCTATAAAAGAGCCACATTGAGTACTTTCAAAATCACAAAATGCACAACATTCATTTTTTAATATGCAACATGGAATATTATATACAGATTAAGACCACATGACAGCAAAAACACTCACACGGCACCAGTTTCGTATCAAAACAAAACACACAAGTGCTTTTTCAATATTAAAACAACTGTGATAAAAACATATTAATATTTTGAACCATGTTTACAATAGAGAAAAATTCATATTTTACTAAATAACAAATATTTAACAGCAAGAACTTTATACTAAATATCTATTTTGAATTATAACAAAAATAGTACTTATAATAGTTTATAAAGACAGACACAAAATTATAACATTTATGAAAAAAAAATGTCTTGTGTATAAAATATTATAGCGATCTGGACAGGATCGGGATGGTGCCCAGAACACACAAACGCCAGCGCCCAACATCGAAAGTGCTTCAATCTGCAAGCCCATGGCAGGAAGAGTTTTGTGGGGTTTTGTCTTTTTAATGTCAAGTTATGATAGTTAGGAATGGTAAGTGAGAAAACATCACCCATCTAATGCTATGCCTATAAAACCTACACACAAATACGGGTGGATGTATAGAGGAGAGATGGACGAGTTTTGACATTGGAACCCTTCTGTCAGCCAGTCAAGAGCTTTCTTCGGTTCTCTTCTTGTTGCCTTTGAAACCCAGCAGGGCGAATGACCCTGCTTTCCTCCCTCACAGGGATCTCCTCCAGCCTTTCCTCTGCCCGCCCCCCCAGGCCCTCCAGCCCCCCACCCCTCTCCAGGAGCAGGCCTGGTAGGCTCCACGCCTGAAGCTGCACTTACTGCATTCCTAGGTACTCAGTCATTCCCCGGGTCAGCCTGAAGGCACGTGAACCTTTCAGACACTGGGCTCTTTTTGTGGGTGACTATTCTGGTGCACCATGCAGCTATCTTGCAAGCTTTGACGAGTCTTTACACATTGTTGCCTGTTTTTCAGAAGGTGGAGAAATGGAGAGATTTTACTTTGTATTATTTAAATGTCTGTTTTTGCCAATGATGCCTGTTCCATGCTGGTTTTTTAATAGTGAAAAAAGTAGGAGCCAATTGAAACACTTGGGAACAGGGGTTTATAGGACAGTCCGTGGGGCGTGAGCCCATGCCTGTAAAGCCCACAGCCAGGTTGGTCAGTGTAAGTGGGGCTCTAGCCGGGGCAGGGTGCTGTCTGTCCACTCAACACCATCAGCGGAGGCCACTAAGCCATCACAGTGCTTGCAAAGGCAACGAGGGGGAGAAATGTCCTGCATCTTCTGTGTTTCCGATTTTCTTGTAAAGAGGATGCATGGCTTTTATGACATCAGAAACCAATAGAGAAACATGGAAAGCAAAGAAGAACCCCCAAACAGACAAATATCACTGAAGACTCGCCAAAGGCCCCAAACCAGCCCGGGGAGGCATCCTAAGTTGCCAACACTCAAAATGCCGGTGGCAGAAGCTACTCCTCTTTCCCCCTGACCGGCCAGTTTCCAGGCGAATCACTTCTGACAAGTCACACTTACCCTCCTCCTCGGCTCCCGCTGCAGCCTCCCCGCAGCTGCCTCACACTCAGGGTGGAGGCCGAAGCAGCTGAGGAAGGGCTGCCTTCTACTCACCTCGCCTTGCTTTCATCTCATCCCCACAACCCTGAGCTGGGCTAAGCAGACAGTGGCATAGAGGTGGGAAGGGACTTCAAGGACATCTTTCCAAGGACCAAGGGCGAGGGTTAAGGGAGGGACAATGGAGGCCCTCAATCCCCGTCAGAAGAAAGAACCCGTATCCTTTCCCATACTCACTAGCTGAGGGGGCAGGGGGCAGGGGTGGGGGGTGGCATCAGGAGAACAGTGACCCTGCAGGAGATGGTGGCAGACCCCAAATTCTCACATTTGTGCCAGAGCTGGGAGGGAGGCATCAGGCCACTTCCCCATCCCCACCGGGGCACAAAGGCAGAGGTACTGGCTTTCACCCCAGGAATGCAGCTGAGGTTGAACCCACAGATCTGGAGCCTGAGGGAGCTGCTCAACCCTCAGCCAGGGAGGGCGGGGTCACTCACAGAAGTCCTTCCCTGGGACTGCTGGGATGCAAGCTAGGAAACAGAGATGCCATTCCAGTCCCCAGTAACACTAAGACTCGGTTAGATCCGTGAATAAATATGAGCCAAGGACCTTGGGTGCGTGTAACAGGAGAGCAGGGTGGGCTCAAGGCTGCCTGGCAGGAAGGGGGGCATGTCAGTGCTATGTGCGTGCCCAGGGAGGATGCTGGGAGGACAGAGCCTGGGGCTCCTTTGCCCCAAGGTCAGAGGAGAAGAAAAGTAGCAGCAATAGGTAATTTCAAATGTCCAAACTGGCAAAGGGGTGGGACCCCTCCAGGCTGGCTGTAGCCCCTGTCACCACCAAGAGTGATGGGCGTTCTACACCAGGATGCGGTTCCTTGGCCTGCACACAGAGGGGCACCTGCCCCAGTCTGAGGAGAGGCAGGAGGGGGAGGCGGTGCTTGGCGAGGCCACCTCTTTTCCTCCCCCACCCATGTCAATCCCTTGACCTCAAATTAAAGGGGTCCAAATGCAATGGGAGAGGAGGGACCAGTTGGGAACGTCACAAGCAAATGCAGTGAGAGCTGACTGACATTTAACACTGTAGCGGGCATGCAAAGCCCCCCGGCCACGCCCTGTTCCAGGAGCTAGGCAGGTGGGAACTGGAGAGAGCTTGGGAGAAGCAGGAGCCAGGAGGGCTCTGCCCCCCGACCCCCCAGAAGAATGAGGCCCTTTGGCTTTGGGTAGGGTTTGCCAGGGAGAGGGGAGGCAGGGGAAGGCAAAGTATGAGAGCCACTCCCCCTCCCCCGGGTTCCAGCTCCCTCCACACACAGGTTTCTACCCTTCCATCTCCTCCCACCCCAGGGCCTGGCCGGGCGGAGGTGGGGGTGTGGGCCAGGCCCTGTTAGACCGTGGCGCTCAGCATGGCCTCCGTCTCTGGCAGGATTTTGTTCTGGTTGGAGTCCAGGCCAAAGAACTTGACACTGAGGCCGTCCACAGGGTGCAGGACCGGGACCAAGGTGATGCGGGGGAAGGTCCGGGTGGCCAGCTCGAAGCGGCTGGTGCTGGCCAGCTCCACGGCCAGCACCTTCAGGAACAGCTTGGCCAGGTGCTTGCCCAGGCAGGTCCGGACGCCGCCGCCGAAAGGGAGGTAATGGAAGCGGCCGTCCTTGTCTTCACTCCGAGCCTGACCGAAGCGGTCGGGGTCAAATACGCTCACGTCCTTGAACACGGGCGCTGTGTCATGAGTATCCCGGATGCTGTACATGACACTCCAGCCTTTGGGGATCTGGAAACCCTGGAGACAAGATGGGGGGAGGGTGCGGTGGTGAGAGCCAGAGGAGGTCTGAGAGGGCCCGGACTGCCTGCCTGCCGGTCCCCCACCCGGATGCTCCTAGAGACAGGCCCATGGGGCCCCCCAGCCTGGCCAGTCTCTTATTCGTAGAATGCCCACATGCAGCCTCACTTGTGACCACCTGGGCTGGCTTCACCTGACCCAGCACTTGGGATGGGGTCTCTGAGGGGGGTTGTGGTGTCTCCCATCAGCCAGCTGCCCACCCGCTAGGCAGGGCTCCCAGGGCCCAGGCTCACGTCAAGCTCGAAGGTCTGCAGCACGGTGCGGTAGCCCCCGGAAACGGGCGTGAAAAGGCGCATGACCTCCTTGATGACGCAGTCCAGGTAGTGCAGCCCGCTGAGCGTGTCGAGGCGCAGCGTCCCCTCGCAGGGGCAGCCGCCGCTGTGCAGGATGCCCTGGGCCCGCAGCTCCTCCCGGAGCTTCTCCAGCACGGCCGGGTGCTTCAGCAGCTGCATGATGAGCGACGTGCTGGCGCTCGCCGTGGTGGCATAGGCCGCAAAGATCAGCTCCAGGGTCCCGTCCTGCAGCACAGGAGAAGCGCCCTCAGCCGTCTGGGTTCAGCCAGGCTGGCCCAGCCTCGGGGCAACCCCACTCTGCCAGGCTCCTCGTGCCCCATGTCACCTATCTGAGTCCTGCCCGCTGCCTCTGAACCTCTTGCTGCTGAGCATTTGGGCCACAGTGGACACAGGGCAGAGGACCAGTCCCCTGACTCGACAGGGGATACAACGGCCGCAACCCAGGGCAAAGACACTAGCCTGGAAGTCCCCTGGGGAAGGGCCACTTCCTACTCACTGCTGGTCTGGGGCAGTGAGCCCAGCAGCCGCCTCATCCATGCAGTGAGTTCAACAGAACAAAGGGAAAACTCCCAAGGAGCCAGGCACTGCCCGGGCGAGGGGAGTAGGGGGTGCAAGGCTGCAATTCCAACCTTCTAACTCTTTTTTTTTTTAATATTTATTTATTTTTATTGTTTTTTGACAGAGAGAGAGAGAGAGAGAGAGAGAGAGAGAGAGAGAGAGAGATACAGAGACAGAGACAGAGAGAGAACTGAACTGGGGGAGCTCCCAGCTCAGCATATGGTTCCGCACGGGCCAGGGCCGGGACTTGATCCCTGGTCCCCGGCGCTGCAAAGTGAGCGCCTAACCCACTGAGCCATCCCGGCTTCCCCCAACCTTCCAACTCTTAGCTCCAGCTCCTCCCTCCACTCCCAGGAGGTCCACAGGGTGTGGGAAGCAGTCTGAGGCCACACCCACGAGGACCTGGGATGGGATTTTAGTGAGGCTGAGGGAGGTGGCCCACAGAGGACCTAAAGGATGCCTCCAGGGTACCCTGGGGAGCAAAAAGCCCGGGCCCTGTGTGCCCCATGGAAAGGCCCCAGTGGGTCATCTCATTCCAAGTCCTGCATTTTACAAATGTAGACACCGGGTCCAGAGAGGAGAGTAAAGGAACTTGGGTCCCTTACTTGCCATGGCACCACCTACAAATCAAAACTTGGGAAGTGGGCAAGTTTCAGGCTCCTTGCTGGCCCACCAGGAAGAAAGCTGAAGCTAGAAGAGTAGAAGAGTGGGGAAGCAAAGATCGGGGGGGGGGGGGGGGGGGGGGGGGGGGGGGGGGGGGGGGGGGGGGGGGGGGGGGGGGGGAGTCTGCAGTAAGTCTCCGCAGGCACCCGGCAAGCTGTGGGTACGGAGTCTAACGAGCCTGAACTAACGGATCCCTTCTCGGAGTCCTGCATGGACAGGCTTGGTGCCAGTAGCCTAACTGGGCTTCACTAGTGCCAGGCAGGCTGGGAGAGTGTCACATGCCACTAACTCAAAAAGGCTGGTGAGAGGGGAAGAGATCCAAGTGAGGTCCAAATCTCTCCAGCTCCTCTCCACAGGCTGTACTGCCCTCGACCAGGTGACAGGCAACCCCTTACAGGCCTGCGTTTCCCTCGGTGACTTCCCAGGGCTCTTGGGACCATTAAAATGTGCAGAGACAGTGAAGACTGGGGGGAGGGGTCGACAAACACCCCTGACACTGAGTCTGTTCAGAGGTGTCTAAGGACCAATTTTTCGCATCTTTTCCAAAATAGGACGATGAGCAGAATGGAGAGCGTGGGGCCCAGTGTCACGGGGACCCTCTCACCACCAGGACTGGGTGCACAGCAAGTCGTGGGGAGCAGAGGGGACAGCCCCACCCACCGTGGGTGCTTCTCACCCTCCCACCAGACCGTGTGCGCTGCAGGCAGGGACATGATCTCTCTTCTGGTTCAGCCCCCAGCCCAGTGCAGTCACAGCTGCTACATCTGCTCAGAAACAGTCCCCGAGGAATGGGACCAGAGGAGGTAGCAGTGGCCGGCACTGCCCCGCTGGGGAGGCCCCCACCTTCAGCTCCTGCATGGTCATCTCCTTCCCGTGCTCCTTGCTGCTCTCGATGAGGATGTCCAGCGCGTCTGAGTAGTCCTTGCCTTGCGTGCACTGCAGCTTCTCCCGGATCGCCTTTTCCAAGCCCTTCTGAAGGGTCTGTCGTGCCTGAATGCCCTGAGGGGAGATGGGGGCATTTCTGTCACCCAAGGGAAAGGGCAGGGGCACCAAGGGGCTTCCTCCAAAGTGGGGCAGGGTCAGAGACTCCTAGGCGAACTTCCCCTCTCAGGCACAGAGACCACCAGCTGAAGGCTCCACGCCACCCTCCCACTGACACTGCCCTCTATCCGTGTGACCAGCGACTGTCTCAGCAGCAAGCCACCCCCTCCTTCAAGGTGGGCTCATGGATGCCCATCTCCTCTCTTCCCAGGTCCTTGGTGCTCACCCGCCGGTAGCCACTAAAGGGCAGGTCGACAGGCAGGGAAAAGACGTTCTCCACGAACTGCTGGTAGACCTCAAAGAGGTGCCCGAGCTCCTCCTCCGGAATGCTGAAGCCCAGGAGCACGCGCAGGGCCATGCGGAAGGTGAGCTTCTGGGCCTCCTGGTACACGTTCACAGCCTCGGGGCGGCTGCTCCAGGCGCGCAGCGTGTCCTGGATCACCAGCTGGATCTTGGGCAGGTAGCTCTCCAGAGCCTCGTGGCTGAAGATCTTGGAGAAGACCTGGAGGGCAGAGAGGCAGGCCAGCTGGTCAGCTAGGCTCCGGCTGCCCGTGAGGCTCCCAGAGGCCTGGACGAAGCACGCACACTCCAAACAATGGCAAAGCCTAGAGGACTGGGCAGTCCAGCTGCCAAGAGGTCTATGGGTGATGTGGCCATACTAGCCATGGGGGCAACACAGCAGGGCTGGGGGGTGGGGGAAGGGAGGCCGCCCTTCATGGCAGGGGCACATTCTCAAATTACCAGGGCATAGGGCAGAAGTGCCCAGGAGGAGTGTAAGTGTCACAGGTGAGCAGGCTAGACAAGGAAGAGGTGGAAAGCAGTAGGTGGCTCTTCTACTCCACTGATGGGACAGCGAGAGAGTCTGAGGCTAGACTGCAAGCAGGACTTCCTGAGCCCCAAATTTGCTTCACTCCCTGGGACACACCTACTGGGTAGAGATCCCAGGGAGTTTGTTCACAGTTGTGCCATCCAAATGCCTTCAGTGTGGCCAGGCTGGAGGCAGGAGGATGGGGGCAAGGCTTTCCACCCCAAAGGGGTGAACAGAAGCCCTTTTAACTCCTTGCATCTTCCTGGTCCATTGTAAGTAGCCAATGAGTCCCTGTTGTCACTTCCCCTACTTCCAGTCTGGCTGATTCCTCGGGAACTCTCCTGCCCCTCCTCACCCAGATGCCCCGCATATGTTTTTCATGCTGCTGTCATGGTGTGTAGAAGGGGGGAAGATGTTAGTTTATTTACTAATGGCCTGTGCCTCTCACTTGTAACCAACAACCTCCATCCTCCCCATCCCGAGGCCAAGGCAGAAAGGGGGTGCTCCCCCCGCCCCCAGCACCAAGGGGCAGGTCATGGGGAAGGGGGAGGGGCAGCACAGGGGAAGGAGACCAATATTCTGCCCCCCTCCCCCTGCTCCATGCAAACCACACACACGCGCCCACCCTCCCCTTCTGCCCCCCAAACACAACCACCGCACAAACTGTAAATGTGAGAATTTCCCCTGCAGTCAGCTCGAGGAGGAAAAGGTAACATTTTCCTGGCCTCAGCCCTGCATGGCTAATGGGAGGGCTGGTTTGCAGAAATAACAGTGCTGGCCCTTCAGTGGCCCAGCCAGGCATTCACAATAGCACTTTCATTCCGAAATTCCCGGTGGGCAGAGGGAGGGAGGGAAGGAGGCCGCCAGTGAGGGGCAGAGAAGCCAGCACTGTTCGAGGCTGCCCCCGCTCTCAGGGACAGCTGAAAGGTAGAAGGCCGGTGGGAGGTGGCCCAGGGCAGCCCAGGCCTGGACGGGTCACGCACACCTCGCTCAGTTTGGGGTCCCGGGGATTTGCAGGGGACACTTCAGCTGCCACTGCCCTTCACAAGGTCATGAATAAAGGCAGTGCTGTCTGCCTCAGACCCCCACCTTGGTGTCCTCAGGACTCCAGGTTCAGCTCTTGGTCAAAGAGTCTTACGGGGTGAGAATGGGGGCCTTCTCCTTAGATCCCAACTCCAGCCAACTAAGGGCCCTTCCAGAGCAGCAAAGAGCCCACAGGGCAAACAGAAAGGGGCACATGGGAGCGGATCAGGCTAATCAAGGAAACCAGAAAGGTAATGGTGGCTCCCAGGGGAAGACAAGCAGGGAGAGGGTGGCCACACATGGCCCGGAGCCAGCCAGCCCAGGGCAGACAGAGGAGTGCCGTCATGGAGGAGAGGGGGCCCTGGCCAGGGCCCCAGCACAAGGAAGACCTGGGTTCAAAGGTGGGCACGTGGAGGGGGCAATAGGGCAGAGGCCACACCGACCAGAGCCGGCCAAAGTCAAAGCCCGCTGAGCTCTAAGGCGCAGTAGGGAAAGGCGGGTGAGCTGGGTGCCCAGAGACCTGAGTGTTAACCCCAGACCGTCCACCAGCTGACTGTGAGATCGTGGCTGAGTTGCTCCTTAGCCTCCACTTCCTCGTGTGTAAAATGATGAGGTTGAGCCAGGTGACTTCTTTTTCCTTTCAATGTACAGAGCCAGTATCCACGTGTCCCTAAGTAGATGCTATTCCCTCAAAGAAGCCGGCACTGCATGAGTCACCTGGTAAGTGTTGGCCAGGCCTCCACTCACACACCCCACAGTAACCCAGGAGGGGCTACCCCAGGATTACCAAAGGGGAAGCTCTCAGGGCCCCCAGCGCATCCCGAGACGTGTGGCCAGACAGAGCTCACTGACAAACTCTGCCCTGCCCCAAAGGTTACATTCCCTGCGCCCTCTAGTGATGGCTGCCTGAATAGCTCCTCCTCAAGCCTTGGGGCCAAGGAGGGCAGGCAGGGAGGACCCAAGGGGACCTGGGATTGAGCAGAGGGATTCCAATGTCAGGCCGTCCATACCTAACCTCTAGCTGGAAAGGAGTCCTGAGAAAGGCCAGTAGCTGAAATGACCCCAGGAAGCCCACTCACACCCTGTACCTGCAGCTCCCCCCAGCACCCCGGCCAGGCTGGGGCTTCTAAAAAGAGAACAGCAGCCAGGAGCAAGGCTCTTATCTTGACCCACCAGGAAGTCTAACTGGATAATCTGGGGTCCTTTTTCACCTGGCTGTCTCCGGATTCTCCTCCAACCTCCCTGACATGGAGAGACTACGCACATGAGAAGCCAAGGCAGGGGAAGCCGGGATGGCTCAGTGGGTTAAGCGCTCATTTTGCAGCGCCGGGGACCGGGGATCGAATCCCGGCCCCGGCCCGTGCGGACCCATATGCTGAGCTGGGATCTCCCCCAGTTCAGTTCTCTCTCTGTATCTGTCACTGTATCTCTCTCTCTCTCTCTCTCTCTCTCTGTCAATAATAAATAAAAAAAAATATATTTAAAAAAAAAAAAAGAAGAAGCCAAGGCAGATGGCAGGTACCCCAGGACCAAGAGACTTTGCTCAGAGGCCACCAAGTCCACTCCCCTGCCTCCAGCCCAGCTGTTCCACAGGCACCAGGGCCTCCCAGGTGCCGAGAAAACTCCAGGGCCTCATCCCTGGGTCTGTGCCCAGGGTTAACAACGTGGGCACTTCCCCAAGTCAGGGCAGCCCAGAAACCGCCGCCCACCACAAAGGCCAGGAGGAGGCGGAGGTGCTGGCCAGGGGCAGAGGGAGGCTGCGATGGGGCGGGCAGGGTCAGGACTCCGGCATGTGGGAAGCTGCCGGGTATAGCCACTCAGTGTGAAGAGGGGAAGGGTTCCCGGCCCCCAGAGCTGCCTGCCCTGACCACAGGACTAACAGGAGCCAGGGCTGCTTTGTCTCCCTCTGGGGCTTCCCTCGGAATTCCCAAAAGTGAGCCAAGAAGGCTGGACAAAGGTCATCAGGAACCAGCCCCGGCCCAGGCGAAGCACCGCAAAGGGAGCCGCAGGTATGAACTTCCCACCAGGCTTGGTGCTGGGGAGAGCGGGGAACTCCCAGGCACAGACTGGGGGCAGGGTGGGCTCCCGCCCCAAAGCATGTGCTTGGAAACCCTCCCCCCACCCATGTTGGTTTCCCCAACCACACTGCTGGTTCAAGAACCCACATCCCTGGTTCTCCCTCTCTGCTGAACGAGAGACAATTCCACACCAAGGTGGCCGGGGAGACCAAGGGACTTGTCAGGGCTCACATTCCCTATCATTGTTCCTACACATCCTTTCCCCTCCTCCCTTCTGCTTCTCACCCTGTGCTCCCGGGAGGGGTGTCCCTCACTGAACCCCCATGGCCCTGCACACAGATCTGCCCCGCCCCTTCTCTGTTGGTGGCTATGGACGAGCAGACAAATGGATGGGCAGCCTCAGGAGCCCTAGAGGAAACCCACTCCCAGGGCCAGTGACTCAGACTGGGAGGAATGGAAGCGGCTGCCTGGGAGGGTGGGGGCCTGCGTAGGCCACCCGGCCAAGCCACCAGCGCCGCGGCCTGCGGAGTGGAAAGAATAACAGGGCAGGCAGGCAGCCGCCGAGGCAGCTGTCCGCACAGCACACGGGGTGACGCCAAGGTGTGTACTTTATACTCAAGCAAGAGCGCGAACGAGAGGGGACGTCATCTTCCCAGATGCCTGGCATTTCCATTGGGCCTGGACTTCAGCCTGGCTGCCTCCTGAGCCGGCCCCTACTCAGCCCCTCTGGTTTGGAAGGGCTAGCCCAGACACCCCCCCCCCACACACACACACCACCACCTGGCCTGTCC